>JAZHYW010006409.1:0-49393 GCA_037355805.1 Ixodes ricinus
CCCTCCCGGCGTGAATTTCGCCGTGGATTTGCCTGCAAATCCGCAAATGCGAACGAGCCATCAGAACGCAAAGTATGAACCATGACCCCTCACTGTTTTCTAGATCGTCTTCCAATTCTGGCCCTTCTTAAACCTCAATGGATGGCTGCAACCATTGACAAGACAGCGCCTCGTGCGGGAAAAAGACAAAAGGCATATATGTGGTCAAATCGTATTCATTTCGACTTGACTTCAAATATCGAAACAATTAATAATTTGCAATAATAACAAAACAAAACAAAAACGCGTAGGTTGGGTTCTACCTTAGCTAATATTTCTAACACAAGCGGCGCACTGTTTGTTAAGCGCAAGCATATTACGTTGTATTTTCACTTTATTAATTTTGTTTGCTGGTTGTATTGGCGCTGCAAGCGAGAAAAGCAAGCATGCAACGCTAGGCCTAAAGAAAAACAATTTTATGTATGATTGCAAGCAGGGCAACGTTACTCGGAAGGGTCAGTGTGGAAACTCGTTTCCCTGTGTGGCGCCTTTTCGTAGAGCTCGCGATACGTGTGGTGGGTGTCACCCTAAGATCAATTCTCGGCGGTGTCTCGTGCTAAACTCCGTACACCTTGATGCGAAGACTAGCAGCTCCGCCTTCAGCGCGAGCTTTCTGCCCTTGCTAACACAAGTGTGAACGCGAAGGGAGGCGCAACCAAAGATCTGTAAAAGCCAGCGAGCTCGCGCTGAAGGCGGAGCTTCTAGTCTTAGGGGCACTGACACCACAAAGGTCGTATTTGTTTTAGAGCGAAGCTTTAAGTGCCCGTTTCAGTGTTTCGCGGTGGCGATGCCCCGAAACACTGAAACGGGCACATTTTCTGTTGCTGCCACACCAGAGCTACGCACAACATTGTGAATTTGGGGAATTTTAAGGTGAGAGCGAAAATGAATACAAATAAAATTTGTCTCTCTACCTGCACCCCCAAACGGTATAAAAGGTTTAAACCAATTAGAAATAAATAAATTGGTCTAATACGCGCAACATGGTGTCAGAAGGGGATGTGACAGCAGCCGCCGTACGACCCGAGCGTCAAGTCAAACCATGACAGAAGCCGAAGCTATCTCTGCCGCCACCACGGCACTGCTTCATTAGCCTTTCGGTGCCACGAGACTAACGCCTCCTCCGAACTTCAAATTCTCGAATCCCAGCACTTGGGAGCAATGGGTGCTTCAATTTGAAGATTACAGCAACGCCTCCAAACTTCATCGAACATCTGGGCAGTTTCAAGTGAAAAGACTTCTTTACGCCATGGGGTTCCAAAAGCACAGCCGCGTCCTCGGTACGCTCACGCTGAATCCCGCAGACTAGGGCTAGGTGGAGGTTATCAAACAGAAGTTTCAGGACCACTTCATTCATCTGTTGAACGAGGTCTACGAGAGCGTTTGGTTTAACCGCTGAGTCCAAGGGCCTGGTGCGTCGGTCGACACCTTTTACACCGCGCTTCGTACACTGGTGAAGAAATGTAACTACCAGTCCACGGAAGTTGAGGACCGTCTGGTGCGAGACCGCTTCGTCATGGGTATTCGGGATTCTTGCCTCTCGGACAAGCTTTGCCGTTGTCCGAAGCTTACGCTAGGGGAGGCAAGGCTCCAGGCGCAAATACAAGAGGACGCCGCGAAGGCCCGAACCACGGTTTTCCATGACGAGTCAGATTCCTTCCATGTGGTTGCCGATGCGAACGTCAAGAGAGGTGAACAGAAAAATCCGTCTTTCAAGCCCAGGCCTCGCACAGGAGAGGAGTCGTTCACGTCTACTTCCACCGCGTAGAGCTGCCGGTTTTGTGGGAATGGAAACCATCAACGCTCCGAGTGTCCGGCCAGACAAGCGAAATGCAGATACTGCAAGCGGCTAGGCCACTTTGACGCAGTCTGCGAAAAGAAGAGAGGATTGAGGTCCATCGAACTTCACTCCGTCGCATCGAGTTGCCGAGCTAAGTTCGTCTACGCGGTCTACGTTCGTCTACATCAACGTCTACGCGGTCCACTTCGGAGGTGACTGTGCTACCCAGCTCATTTCCAGGAGTTTCTACGACAATCGGAGAAAGTAGACGGCGAGTTGGCGGGCCCCGGGTAGCACTTTTTTGTAAGTCCTGGGCACCTTCAAAGCAACCCTACGCTGGAAGCAGAAGTCCTTTGTCGAGCAGGTCTACGTCATGCCAGCGCAAGACCCTCCTCTTCTAGGCTTCCTGGTCATTCAGGCTTTGAAAGTTGTCAAGTTCATCGACAGCGTGTCCGGCCCAGATGTGCTGTTGGAAAGGGATTCATTCAACGGCCTCGGGAAACTCAATGAAGACTGCGTCATCCGGCTGCGTCCTGGTGCTTAGCCGTTCTCACTCAGCGTGCCGAGAAGAATTCCCATACCGCTTCACGATATTGTCCGAAAAGAGCTCGAGACACATGAATCCGATGGTGTCATCAGGAATGTGGACAACTCGCCTAACTAGTGTGCGGGCATAGTCGTCTTCCACAAGGCTTCAGGGGACTACCGCATCTGCATTGATCTAACTCGTCTCAACGAAGTTGTGTTCCTGAAGCGGCACATTCTGCCTTCCGTTGAGCACATTTTGGGACGACTTGGACAAGCCAAGATCTTTTCAAAGCTTGATGCCTCTGCCAGTTTTCACCAAGTCAGACTTTCAAAATGAAGCCAAGAAAGAGCTTACAACCTTTATCACGCCGTTTTGGAGGTTCTTCTTTTGTCGTCTTCCATTCGGAATCTGCTCAGCTCCGGATTTATTTCAGCGACAGGTGAGCCGCATACTCGAAGGACAAGACGAAGTTGTCAACATGACAGATGACATCCTGGCCTTCGGTAGCACACAAGAAGAACACGACAGGCGGCTCAAGCAGGTACTGAATCGTCTCGAAGCGGCCGACGTGAAGCTCTACAAAACCACGTGCGCTCTCTCCGCCAAGAAGGTCAAGTGTCTGGGTGTTCTTGTCAGTTCGACAGGCATCAACCCAGATCCAGAGAAAATAACCAGGCTTTGGTAGACTTGGAGGCGCCAAAAGATGCCTGTGGAGTCCGAAGATTGTTAGGAATGGCAAATCACGTCGGACATTTTCTTCCACAACTATCTGATGTAACAGCACCAATCCGAGCACTCCTGCAGAAGTCTAGCGCGTGGTACTGGGGTGCAAGTCAACAGGCCGCGTTCGACCAGCTGAAGAGTGTGCTCAGCTCTGACGGCTGCATGGCAATGTACGATCCTTCGTACTCCACCACGGTTCCGTGCGGGTGCCAGCTCCTACGGCCTAGGAGCAGTTCTACTGCAAGATCAGCCAACGGAAGAAAGGCGTGCTGTAGCGTACGCTACAGCACGCCTTTCGAGAACCGTGTTGCTGTTTCGAGGTTAGAAAGTTCTATGCGCGAACCTTCTATGTCGATTGTTCCAGAAGCCCACGCATTTAAAAAAGGGCTCCGCGTGGCAGGCCGGGGTAAGTTTTGCCACAGCGTACAATCCAGCTGTTTCGCCGATATCGACGCCTGAGCCTTCTCCTTTTTTTGTTTTGGGCACAAGTTCGCCCCATTAAACGTTTAATTCCGTCAGTTATTTGCTGCCTCATCTTTTGTCATTCGTGACATTTTGGTTGAGGTGCAGGGAACCACGTTCCAAGACAGTGAAACGTACCCTCAGAAGATCTCTAGTGCTCGATTTTTCTCAAGTCCCGGAAAGCTTATCCCCGTTGACGAACCTGAATCCCGGACCTGCCACCGTCACCAAGGCCTGCCCCCGGAATTCATCCCTCTACAGTCGTCGAAGCTAACGAGGACTACGGCCACGATGAGCACCACGTCGCAGCACGAGGGAAACCACCGACACCTATCGTCTACATTAAGGCCCCACCACGGACGCCGGCGGCTTTCAATAACGACCTTTACGAAGATGTGGACGACTGGTTAAGCCAGTACGAGCGCGTCGCATGGTTCGACAGATAAGGGCCTGAGCCGAGCCTACTGAATGTTTACTTTGCTCTTGAAGACACGGCACGCACCTTGTTCGAAAACCACGAGCGAAAATTTCTTCGTGGGAAGACTTCCAGGCCGAGCCTTGCCGCACCTTTTCCAGCCAGCAGCGACGTCAGCGGGCCGAGGATCTTCTCCAAGCAAGAAGACAAGGGCCAAACGAGAGCGTCACAAGTTTCCTTGAAGACGTTCTCCGCCTCACGAACCGCGCCGAACCAAAAGCCCTGAGGAAAAAAGCTGCGGGTCCTGATGCGGGGCATGAAAGGAAACACCTTCGGAGGCCTTGTGCGCAGCCCGCCTACCACTGTTGAAGCCTTCGTCACGGAGGCAACAAACATCGAGAGCGCCCTCCAAGCGCGCGCTTCCCACTACCAGCGGTAACCAGGCAACGCTACATCCACCCTGTTTTGCGGCGCAAGTGTCCCTGTTACCTCGAGAACCGCGAAATTATTCGGGACGTCGTCCAGAAGAAACTCAGGAAGTTGCAGCCAGCCGCTAGTCGTCCAGCGACCCTCTCCGTCGCCCAGGTTGCGCGCGAGAAAGTCCAACGGGCGGTCCAACCTGAAGTCTCCATCAACACGACGACACCGAAGGAACCAACGTTGGGCTACGCCGCCATGGCCCGACGACCGCCGCAAGCAAACCGTTAAGCCACGGCGCCACAGCCGGCGGCGTATAACCAAACTATATCCCGTACAGCACCTAACCACGCCCCCTTGTCACATGACCTGACGTCACTTCCCCTAGGCAGTTTGGCATGTCACGTGACATGACGTCACTTCCGCTTTAAAACGAAACCAGTTGATTTATTGGTTTGTTGAAATGTCACGTGACATGACGTCACTCGCGCTGCAATGGTACGGCAAACATGGCGCCCGCCGCCTGAAACACGAAGCCTATGTGGTCGTTGCAGTCACGGCTGAAGTCTGAAACGCTTGAAACGGTTAGCCTACGCGGTCGACGCAGTCGCGGCTGAGACGCTGTGAACGCGGTGACGCGAGGGACTGAACACTTGGTGACGCAACTACGTGACGCCCGCAGTATGCGG
This sequence comes from Ixodes ricinus, assembly GCA_037355805.1. Lineage (NCBI taxonomy): Eukaryota > Metazoa > Arthropoda > Arachnida > Ixodida > Ixodidae > Ixodes > Ixodes ricinus. The sequence continues at coordinate 5,055 of JAZHYW010006409.1, forward strand.
CGTCTCGCTTCGTGCCTCTGCAGGAGTGCGTAAAAGGCGCAAATACTTTTCTTAGCGTTCCCAACTAGTCGCTTGATAAGAGCGAAACAGGGATACTACCAACGCCAACCGCTGGTTTTCGAAGTCCAGCCTTCTCTCGCTGTCGCCGCTGGTGTAGATTTTATTCTTGCTGAGCAGGTTCGTCGCCAACGCGGTCGATGTGAACCATGTCACGCATGAACGCTTGCCTTTTTCGATACGAAAATATGCTCTTTCGTCATGATCGCTTACACTGACCCACAAGCTCAATTTGAAGCAGTCACCAGCATTTCTACTTTCGCCTGTACGTTGTCATCGCATCACTGTTACTCGCGGCGACGCAGATCTTCGTGCTTGCCTTTGAGCGATGCCGCGGCTCTTCCGACCCAAAATAAATGCGGCTATATCTACAACTGCTGGACGCTTAAACGCCAATTCGGGAAGTGGTAAGGAGATTAGGTTAGTACCGTCAGAGACACTCGTGCCATTGCAGAACCTTTCATGGTGGAGGTACGCATATGACGATACGCATGCCCAGTGGAACTATGAAGAGAAAAAACAAGGGTGCATACTTCGAACTCGAGAAGTTTTTATTTCAACACATTAAAAATATCATTGCAATGCAGTGCTGGTTTCAAAAAATGCTATTTCTTCAGTCCCTTCGATACAACCGAGGCCTTTATATGATGCACATACATGCAAAAATCAACAGTGTGAAGACGTGGGAACGATACGGCTCTGAGCTGTAAAGCAAAATGGCAAGATCACACTGAAAAGCAACAATTTACATAAACATTCGAAGAAGTTGACGAATGGAAATAATAGTTTCTCTCGAGAACTAGGGAAAATCAAACGGGCATGTCACCTCATACCTATAAGGCACATGAAAGTTGTCATAACTTTGGAAGCTACTATAGCTTAGTCATATAAAAGCGGCTTCACACACTTGCAACAGCTTATGACCAGAGTGGCCGACCAGTCAGTCACAAGAGACTTAAAGCCGGTTTCAAGCCTTTTCGCTCGTAAGCAGTTGCATGTGTGTGAAACAGCCTAAACTTGACTGCTTCCACTGTAAACACCAATTGTAAACAATGAATAAACCGCTTCTGTTCCTGCTTAGTTAGCACCATGTCGAAATTTCACATCACACTTGTGTGCAAGAGCCCGAAACTAACACGGCTGCAAAATAAACAGAGATTTAAAGCAAGAGCAAGACCGTCCTTTCTCAAGCCTTGAAAATAGTGTTTCAATTTGTAGCCTTCTTAGCCCCCCCCCCCTTCTCTCTCCCTTTCTGAATGCGCAATTCGCAACTTTCAGCTATGGTGGTACCGCGGTGTAAGAATCGCGCTCCCTAGCTCCTGGATGATCGGCCTCATCATAAATTGCCTTGCCTCTATCTTCCTCCCGTGAAAAGATGATGTAGGCTTCTAATACTGCTCGTATATGGCAAAACTAGAATTACTTACGCGTCGCATACCCAGCCTCGTATCGCTGTTCAATGACGATCATCGAGATGACAGCCATTTTGATAGGCACCAGTGCGCCCCATAGAGGCCGTGAAAGTTGCGAATAGACCTTTCCGAAAAATCCCTAGAGATCTTGCAAAGAGGGGAATTGTGGGGCTCTTCGGATGTACGCTCGTGCCGACTCTAACACTTCGTATATCGTAGTAGTAGCACGATTAACTATTTCTTATTATTTGGAGCTCAGAACACGCTAAAAATTAAGTGAGCGGTAAAAAAAGGTAATCACACCCTCTGTTTTGCTTACCTGCAGCGCTCTCCACGTTCTGAAATCACGAACTGTTAAACCAACGTCAACTTCGTCTTCGCTTCTTTGATAATTCCTCGAGCTGTACATCTGAACGCCGCAGTGCATAAAGTAGACGCTGGGGGCACCACATATTTCCGGAAAAGGTCTGTTGCTTACGCATCACGTAGCTTATTGAACACTTTAAACCGGTTCCTTTCAAAGCAGGCTTGCTTCACGTCTTTTCACAATCAGCAATGGTGGCTCACGCTCCTTTCCCTTGAACCGCGTGGAAAAATTGACACTTCCCAGAACTACCAGCTTATGTTGTGAATACGTCCGGAGAGCAGTTTAGGTTTAAGTATATGCTGCCTTTCCGTGACTAAACATACTCTTTCTACTTGTTGAGTCTTTGATAAGTGCACCACTAGGGAGGCGTTAAGCTGTTGGTGGGTCACTGAAAATAAGAATAAATAAATAAATAAAGCAATTGTGGACCAAGCAGTTCTAGTGTCAACTTCTTTGAAGATGGGAATTTCATCTAGTTGAACTTAAATCGATTTCTGCCCGGTTCAATGAAGTTAAGGCTCTGCCTTTGACCTGCCTTAATCCAGACGATGACTAGACCCCGCTTCTGGAGCATGGTGCTTGGATTTGGCCAACTATTGATGGCATGCACGTATGATGTGTCCCTTTCCACCACAGAAATGGCATGTTAATAAATTTAGCTACTTGCGTCGTGCGCAAAATTTTCTAGCTGTACTCGGAGATGTCTTCCCTGCGCCAGGGTTGTGGCTTGGCATTGATGGACTGTTTCATGCCTTGTGTCAGTCGTGTTTGTCAATGTGGCGAACCTCTGCCGTCTCTGGAGCCCGGAAGTGTAGGGTTTCTCGTTTGTGGCATACTTTGCAGCAATCACAAGTTGTTGAGCCCTAGCAAAAGTGAGATCTGGAGTGGCGAGAAGGTGTCGCTGAATGGCTTCCTAGCATACCCACAAACTAGCCGGTCGCAAAACTTATACGAAAATGATGTCTAGTCGCAGTGCTGAGCGACACGACGCAGCACAGCAGTGTAGTCGGGCACAGACTCGCCGGCAGCACTTCTGAGCATGAACCGGTGACCAGTTACCAATGTCCTTAGCCCTAAGTATCTTCAAAAGTGGAGAAAAAAAGAGATTGAAAGAGGGGCGTATACGGAGGGTTCACATGCGCGGCAGAAGACTGCACGCTTTATGTCGTCGTCCACAAACGCCTCAGCCAGCAAGTAGAATCAAGGTCCAGCTGCTCTCTAACGTGTTTTTATTCTTCTGATGCTAGTGTTGGGTGCCTCGCCTGTTGTTTATGCTCATTGCCACATGTTATGCACAAAAGCAGATGTTATATTCATTCAAGCTTTCTAGATTAATGAAAGAAAAACACAGCTACTCATTCGAACAGTTACAATCGAACGTCTGCTCCGTGTCCAGGATTGTTGGGTGCAATTTCGAATCCGACACGTGTTTTTAAATCACTGTTTATTTTGCAGCCATGTTAGTTTCGGGCTCTTGCACACAAGTGTGATGTGAAACTCCGCCATCGTGCAAACTAAGTAAGAACAAAAGAGGTTTATTCATTCTTTACAATTGGTGTTTACAGCCGAAGGCGTCACAAGTTTAGGCTGTTTCACACACCTGCAACTGCTTACGACAGGATTGGGTTGAAACTGGTTTTAAGTTTCTTGTAAATGACTGGTCGGCCTCTCTGGTCATAAGCTGTTGTAAGTGTGTGAGGCCGCTTTGATATGACTAAGCTATAGTAGCTTCCAAAGTTATGACACTTTCATGTGCCTTATAGTTCTGTGGCGACATCCTCGTTTGATTTTTCCTAGTTCCGAGAGAAACTATTTTTTTAATTCGTCAAGTTCTTCGAATGTTTATGTAAATTGTTGCTTTTCAGTGTGAACTTGCCATTTTGCTTTACAGCTCATAGCCATATCGTTCCCACGTCTTCACACTGTTGATTTTTGCATGTATGTGCATCATATAAAGGCCTCGGTTGTTTCGAAGGGACTGAGAAAATAGCATTCTTTGAAACCAGCAATGCATTGCAATGATATATTTAATGTGTTGAAATAAAAACTTCTCCAGTTCGAAGTATGCACCCTTGTTTTTTCTTTTCATAGTTCCACTGGGCATGCGTATCGTCATATGCTTACCTCCACCATGAAAGGTTCTCCAATGGCACGAGTGTTTCTGACGATACTAGCCTAATTTCTTTACACTTTCCGAACTTGCGGTTCGAGCGTCTAGCAGTTGTAGATATAGCCGCATTTATTTTGGGTCGGGAGAGCCGCGGCACGGCTAAAAGGCAAGCACAAAGATGTGCGTCGTCGCGAGTAACGGTGATGCGATGACAACGTACAGGCGAAAGATAAATGCTGGCGATACTTCAAATTGAGCTTGTGGGTCAGTGTAAGCGTTCGTGACGAAAGAGCATATTTTCGTATCGAAAAAGGCAAGCGTTCATGCGTGACAAGGTTCACATCGACCGCGTCGGCGACGAACCTGCTCAGCAAGTATAAAGTCTACACCAGCGGCGACATCGAGAAAAGGCTGGACTTCGGAAACCAGCGGTAGGCGTTGGTAGTATACCTGCTTCGCTCTTATCAAGCGACGAGTTGGGAACGGTAAGAAAAGTACTTGCGCCTTTTATGCACTCCGAAAGACCTACGCCCACGCTAGGGTGAACGACCGCGGGAGATCGAACAATACCTCCGGCGACCTCAGTCTCCCCGGCCTGCAGCTTGCCGCGTGTCCCGGTCGCCGTCACTACGACGTCCAGCTTCGGCGATGCACCAACCCCGACGAGGAAGCCTATCATCCCCCTCTCGTCATCGGGGAAACTAAGGGTGGCAAACCCTGGAGGTGGAGTTGCCGAAGATGACCAACGCCAAGATCCTCCACGAACTTTGGAGGGCCTCCACTCGAGCCCCACCAGAGACCGAAACGACGCTCCTGCAACGGTTAAGAATAACCTAAACGTCATTATCGACGGCCACGTCGCGTCGGGTCTAGTCAACACCGGAGGTGACTACTCTGTCCTGAGTGGAAGGCTTCGGGAAGTGACGACGCCGTGGGATGGCCCAGAGATACGGACCGCCGGGGGACGATAATTCTGACTTTGTCTTTGTTATAGAAACGTGACTAAAGCCTGAGATAAGTGACAGCGAAATTTCCCCCTAACTCAATGTTTAATATTTACCGATGTGATCGGTCTGCACAGAGAGGAGGAGGTGTGCTAACAGTGGTAAAAAAGTGCATTTCTTCCTTTTATATTACTACCAGCTCCGATATCGAGGCTACTTTGGTTTGTGTCACATCGTCCTGCACAAAAACTATTATCGGTGTATGCTACCGACCTCCGTATTATAGCGGCTTGTTTTGCCACGACCTCCATTCTCTGCTGCTTGAAATCAATAAGCGGTACCCAAGATCAAATGTCTTACTCTTTGGCGACTTTAACTTCCGTAACATAGATTGTCTTAGTCTAACAACTAGTGGGTTCAGTGAAGCCAGGGATATTCTCGATCTATGCTGAAACCATAATCTCACCCAAGTCGTCAACAAACCTACACGTGAAGACAACATCCCTGATCTTGTTCTAACGACGTCCCCAGACCTGGTGACCTCCATTAGCCAAACGTAAGGTTTTAGCGACCATAATTTGCTGACCATGGAGTTGTCCTTACCCATCCATGATATAAACCTATCCTCAAAAATTATCAAGGACTAATCCAAAGCCAATTTCGACACAATAAACAGCAATCTTTCTGCATATCTACCGTTGTATACCGCCAGTTCTTACTCTAGGACCGTGGAACAGAACTGGTTGCTTTTTAAAAACAAGTTAAATGATCTTGTTGACCTGTTTGTACCCTCTGTCTACATACGGAGCGATGACCGCAACCCATAGTGTAACAAAGCATTAAGGTCCCTCTACAATAAAAAAGCGATTGTTTAGAAGAGCAAAGCGTGTACACAGCGACGCTGCCTGGGATGCATACTTTTTGTGTCTTAAGACCTACACTCAGAACCTTCGTCTGGCTAAACATTAGTTTTTTTTTAGGATTATTTTAATATCCTAAAAAACCTTAAAAAATTCTGGAAGATAATATCCCCTAACTATCGCTCCTCCTCTATCCAGCCAACCGATAAGGACGGGTCCCAAATATCTGAAACGGACTGTCCCACAGTATTAAACGACTATTTTTTGTCTATGCTTACGTTAGAAGACGCCGACGTCCCTATAATTCCAGCACTACCGTACGAGTCTATGGAACCCATTGACATCTCATGCGCTGGAATAGCGAAACTCCTTGACAACTTGAAATTGACATCTTTTGGAGGACCTAACGACATCACGCCGAAAATTCTTTACTACACGAAAGGAATATCTAGCGCAATTCTCTACTTAATATTCTCACAGTCCTTATTGCAGCGATGCCTACCATCCGACTGGAAACTGGGTAAGGTCGTTCCGGTCTTTAAAATGGGGATCGTTCTTCGGCTTCGAATTTCCGCCCTATATCTCTAATCTGCGTAGCCTCAAAACTTCTAGAGCATATTATCTACTCAAACGTTGTATCTCATCTTGAGAGAAATAACTTCTTTTACAACAAGCAACACGGTTTTCGTAAGGGACTGTCTTGTGAGACGCAGCTCGTAGAATTCACCCACGAGTTATACACTAATTTGAATCCAACCAGAAAACTGATGCTCTATTTTTGGACTTTTCGAAGGCTTTCGACCGCGTTGCCCACTGCCACCTGCTTGCAAAACTTTCATGCCTCGGAATTGACCCTCTCATTCTCTCCTGGATCCGCGATTTCCTCTCCTCTTGCACTCAATTCACCACAATTAATAGTTCCTCATCCACTCCTGCTGAGGTTACGTCGGGAGTTCTCCAGGGCTCGGTTCTTGGTCCCCTACTTTTTCTTATTTTTATTAATCATCTTCCAGGCAAAATTTCCTCAAACATCCGCCTTTTCGCTGACGACTGCGTCCTATATCGAAGGATAGTTTCTTTTGAAGACCATCTTCTACTTCAAAGAGACCTAGACGAAATCCAGGCATGTTGCTCCAGCTGGTTAATCACACGAAACAAATCGAAATGCAAGTTAGTCCAGTTTTCACGAAGACGACAAGGATCTCAGTTTTCGTTCAAATTACAAAATAACTTGGTTGAAGACGTCCCATCCTATAAATACCTCGGTGTGACTCTAACTAACGATCTCACCTGAAACGCTCACATCGAGCTTATATGCGCTGAGGCGTCTCGCTGCCTCGGTTACATAAGACGAAACCTAAAATCGGCTCCCCAATTCGTGCGAAAATTGGCTTATGAGACATACCTTCGACCCAAATTGAAATATGCTGCGGCCATTTGGAAACCTCACCAAATATACTTATTAAATCATTTCGAAGCAGTCCAGAACCACGCTGCCAGGTTTTTTAGAAGAAATATGATTGGTCAGTCAGTGTATCCGCCCTAAAGAGAGAACGGAACCTTCCTTTACTAAACGTCCGCCGTAAGATAGCGCGACTCTGTCTCTTTCACAAAATTTACTACTACCTCCCTGCGCTCCGAGACCCTCTCTTCCTACCCCCAGGCGATCTTCATCGCGGCTGAATCACCCGTGTCACGTTTCCCGCATCTCGGGCAGCAAACCCATTTTAACTCCTCCTTCTTCCCTCGTACTATTGTAGACTGGAACGACCTCCCCTCACTTATTGTAACCCAGACGGATCCCATCGCATTTCGCAACGCTCTTTGTGCTCATTTCTGTTAATCCCCACTGTGCCGTTCTATTACTGGTTGCCAGGTATCAATGTTTTCATCCCCTCCTAGGAAGAGGGATCGGTGTCACAAGAGTCATCGCGGAGCTCCAAACGAACACACTGTTGCACTCCTAACAATCTTCCGGCAGGAGGCTCAGAACCTTACGGAAGGCACCGCCGTGGTCATGCCGAGGAACTCCTGAACTCAGCTGCAATCGCCGGAATATCAGAATACCTCTCTTCGTGCCCACTCAAGACAACGCCGCCTTAGCAGTTCGACATCGATCTAACCCTTGCTACCCCACAAGGACAACTCAGTGACCTTTTAGCCGAGTTCAATGAGCGCTTCTCCACGTCGTCAAAGGTACGCCAAACGACGATTGCGAAACATCGAATTGTCACTGATGACGACGCGCTTGCTGTTCATCGGTCGCTGTACCGTGTCTATGTGAAAGACACAGAAGTCATCCAGAAGCAGGTTCAAGAAATGTTCTACGACGATGATCATCCAGCCCTCAAACAGTCCGTGGGCTTCACCGGTAGTCCTGGTGAAAAAAGAAAGACGGGACTATTCGGTTCTGCGTGGACTATCCTCGACTGAACGCCGTAACGAAAAAGAGGTCTACCTGCTGCCACACATCAACGACACTCTGGAGCGGTTGCGGCATACCCAATACTTTTCGTCGATGGACCTGAAGAGTGGGTATTGGCAGATCGAGGTCGACGAGCGGGATCGTGAGAAGACTGCCTTCGTCACGCCGGACGGACTGTACGAATTTAAAGTGTTGCCGTTTGGACTGTCAAAGCGCCGGAGACCTTCCAGCCCGCGATGAACACCATCCTTTCCGGCTTGAAATGGCAAAGCTGTCTCGTCTACCTCGACAACGCCGTGGTATTCGCCAGCGACTTCGACGAGCACCTGAGACGTCTGCGAGCCGTGCTACAGGCTTTCCGGAATGCTGGACTGGCACTAACGCCATCAAAATGTCGGTTCGCTTACGGCAAGCTCAAATTTCTGGGCCATGTCGTGAGTGCTCAGGGTAGTTGGCCCTAACCCTCAAGAACATCCGCTATAAAAACATCCGCTATCGCCGAATTTTCGAAGCCATTAGACAAGAAAGCCGCACGAAGATTTCTTGGGCTGTGCGCTTACTACAGACGTTTTGTTCACGACTTTGCCAAGATTTCTGCATCGCTCACGCATCTGACGAAGGACAACGTGAACGTGAACGAAGGAAAACGTGATTTTGCCCGCGCGTAAACCAGGCAAACAGTAACATGAGGTCATGTGTGGTTAAACATGTCAACAAGTTTGTGGATTTTGATGCACTCTATATACGTTTGTTTTTTTACTAAGATAAAGAAAATTACCAAGCAAGGAAGAATTATATCAGCCTGAACACAAGCAAAAATTGTTGCTCTTCTGAGAAAATCGGATCACGAGTTTTCTTTCTACCTTTCACTTCGTTCGTCAGTTACGCAACGTCCTGTAGGGTGTTTTCACGTGACGCCAATCCGCCATTTTGTTGTTAGGTGTCCGCGCTATAAAATTCATAGGCCTTGTGCATTACATACTTGATGGTGTTGGATGCATCTTTGGAATGCTTGCCTCTGGCGCGCCGCGGCAGACAGCATACATCGACAAAAACGGTGGACTTCATGACGTCAATACAAACACCCTATTCCGATCAAACTGCAACGTGAAAGATCCAAAAACTAGAAAAAGTAATGTCTGATTGCAGCAAATCAGAGCGCGAAAAAAACTAAGAAAATCAAGCTGTTTTTGCTTTAGAATGGCTGAGGATATACCAATAAAAAAAAATAAAGCCGTTTACAACTCCCTGTAACGCCGAATTAGAGTGCAGCTCTTGAGGAGGAGGGGAAGGCACGGGGGTGGGGGTGGTCACGTAACCTCGGGGGTCACGTGACCAGTGGGAGTCAGCACGCTGGCCTGCGGGGTCCACGTGACCTGCGTGGGTTGTGGTGGAGCGGAGAAAACTTTCCGCTAAATTTAGCGGGAAAATTTTCCGCTAAATTTAGCGGGGAAATGTTTCCGCTACGATTTAGCGGGGAAATTTACCCATCATGCACCGCGCGGTTACGCCGACGGCGATGGGGACGGCGACGCCGCTCAAGCCGGAAACTTGCGCCTAAGAGCTGCGCTCTAAAAGTAGTCAATTAAGCTGTAGTTTAAATTTACACTATTTCTTTCTTCTGCAAGTGGTCGGTTGGATGGATCAATCTGACATATTTAAAAATACACATACTAATAGAGTCACTATTTTCTAGCTATAGTAATTTAAATCAAATTATTCTTATTGAAATCCAATATACCCAACTTATATCAAATAAACCTGATTTAAATGATTTTTTTAATTATTATTTTAGAGCGCAGCTCTAAGGCACCCGTTTCCGGTTTGAGCGGCGTCGCCTTTGCCGTCGGCGTCGCCGTAACCGCGCGTTGCATTATGGGGAGTTTCCCATAATGACGTCACGAGGGTTACCCTCGTGAAGGGTACGAGGATTACACTCACGAGGATCGCGAGGGTTACCCTCACGAGGGTCACGAGCTTTACCCTCACGAAGGTTGCGAGGGTTAGTTACTCTCAAAAGGGTTACCCTCACGAGAGTCACGAGGGTCATGAGGGTTACCCTCACGAGGGTCACGAGGGTTATGAGAGTTACCCTCACGTCACCCCCTGAAGTCACGTGATTCTCCCCTGAGGTCACGCAACCCCTTCCTTAAGTCACGTGACCCCCTTTGGGGTCACGTGAGCCCCCGGAAGTCAAACGACCCCCTTGAGGTCACGTGACCCCCTGAGGCTATGTGACCCCCATAAGGTCACGTGACCCTCCTGAGGTCATGTGACGCCTCCCTGAGCTCCCGTGACCCCCTGAAGTCGCGTGACCCCCTTAGGTCACGTGACCCCTCCCCGTCCCACTGAGGTCACGTGACCTCAGGGAGTCACCTAACCCTCAGTACCCTTCCGTCCGATCCCTCAGTACCCTCCCATCCTCCTCCTCAAGAGCTGCGCTCTAATCCGGCATTGCAGGGAGTTCTAAAAGGCTTTAATATATTTTTTCACCTTGGCTAACTTAGAATATGCTGTAAACGACTTATTTTTCACTGGCCTAATATTTCGCGACTTCGGTCAAAGCTAAAGTTATAGAATATTTCGCGGGTTCTAATTTTCCCGAAGCGGTGGGATCTCGAAACATGCAGATTCCAATGTGTTTATATCTTTCCTGAATTGTTCGCGGGACCTATTTTTAACAAATTGTAGGCGATTCGCGAAATTCGCGAAAATTAAGTCGTTTACAGTATACTGAACATTGATATTATACGCAGACGACACAAATGCATTCAATGTTAGTTAGAAATTACAGTGAATAAATAGTTATCTGCAATCTCATCCTGGCTCTCAGCAAATGTCTTATCTGTAAATTAAAAAAAGAATATTATTTTTTATTCAGTAAACAGTTTTATTACAAACGAAATCGCACTCAAATTTGAAAGGTCCGCAATTTAGGCAGTGCCCGGTTACTGCCCTACACCCAATGGAGTCGATTTCTGGGAAAACTGGGCGCTCAGCAGCGCTTCCGTGGTCGGATGCGCTCATTACTGCAAGGAATCGGCTACCCATTGCTCTATCGATAGATTGCGAAACTAAAATAAGACACACGAACATTCCTCATAAAATAAAACGCTAACGTTTTAATTGTGACTTTTTACGCCGTCGAGCTAGCTTCAGCGGCTTCCTAGCCGTTTGCGAAGACGAAGCCGCTCAAAATCCAACAAGGCGCAGGCCCTCCGCCGTGCCCGGCCGCCGCTCCTACCGCGGTACCGTCGGTACCGCAGGTTTGGCCTGGAAAATTACGGTTCGCGCGTGCCGTGCCACTTGTTTCGGCAAAGAATTGTATGTTCTGCTTGTCTACCTTATGTCCAGCAGTTGACAGTGCGTTACTTGTCGTCGGCGTCTTCCAGGGAATCGAAACCGATGCAGCATTTTTCGCACTCGTTGACGCATTTATTCAGTCATTGGCATGACAAAAAGAAAACAATTTACTCTGTCACTTTAAACAAGCTTTGCTGTGCGGAAAAAAATGGTAATGCGCGCAGTATCTACGTTGGCAAGGGGTGCTAAATTGAAGATACAATGTGCGACACTGTTAGCGCGAACACGATATAGTGCTTTTTTTATTTGTTTGGCGGGTTTTTCTGCCCAGGGGGCAGAGATAAAGGCGTGAAGCCTGACAGAGTCTCTGCCCCCCAACAGTTCAACAGTAAACAGTGCAATGAATATATTCAGCAATTGGTACACTCAGTAAATTTTAAAAAAGAAGGCACAATGAAACAGCTACTTTAACATTCAACATTGTGAATTGTAAAATAAAACAAAACGGCACAATAAAACAACTAGCAAAATCACATGTAACACAACAAGCATGATTCGAAGCGTAGAACAAATGTAACGTCGTATGACGCAAAAGCATCATATCACTAATATAAACATTAAAACAAATTTACACAAAAAAGTGAGGACAGCATAAAATAGGACTGATGGCCGCCATTTAGTTTAGCAATGAAGAATGATCGAATATATGTCAAAAGCCAGATTTGTAGTAAAATATAAGTACATAATAAAAATAACAACTTAGCCTACATATTACACAACTGAGAAGCTGATACCACAGCCCACGAGAAAGCTTCGGCACTGTTTCTTGAAGGCATATTACGCTTTATTATAATCTATAGTCATGTCTCTTCTGTTTAGCATCTTGGTTATCTGATATGACAAAGCAGTGCGGCCATAATTGGTTCTTATTGAAGGCATCCTTCGCTTTGGGGCTCGTAGTTGGTAAGGACCTAAACTCGCTATTGGTGGGGAGTATATTCTGTGTTTGTCAATCCATTGTAAGAGCTTAAAATAGTATACTTGGTCTGCCTGAAGCATATTATCTTTGATGAATAGTGGTTGGGTTCTTATGTTTCTAATATCTCCTTTATAATTTTCGCACATGCGAAGAATCCTCTTCTGCAAGGTGATAAGTTTGACATAGTTCGAATTGATCGTCGTCCCCCAAACCAAGATGCCGTAACTGATTTTGGAGTAGAAAAAAGAATAGTACAACGTCTGTTGCAGCCATGTGGGCAGCAAGTTTTGTTTTTTATATATACTTCCCGTAAAAGGAGATAATTGACCTTTGAGTTTATTCAGGTGAGTGTTCTATGAAAGGTCCTTTTAAAAGCTATCAGCGGGCACCAAACTTTACTGCTATAGTTCGCCAAGTGACTGTTTAAAGTTTTGTAAACACAGATGCAACTATGGCGCAAGAATATCTGTCTTTGCGATTGAAAAACACGAATACAGTCATCTCTCGCTAACATGGTTGATCGTTTCGGTCACGCCGCTATAGAGGTCACATTTTTGGGGATTGATATGTGTCCCCATACGATTGTAACTCGTCACGTTAAATAAAGAAACCCGGAGTACGGACTATGGACAGCTAGCTTGAGAACGAAATGGATAAATATATGTTTTTATCTTTTTATTGTAGACTATGTAAAGACAAACGCAAAAAAGGAAAAACAAATTAGTGAGACAAAAAGGAATAGTAAAGCTCTTCGGTTACAGAAGTTACCGAGAGCTCCACCATGGTCAGATAAGACAGTGGTGACTGACAATGTTTAATATTTGCAGGGATTTCCAGCCTAAATCACTTGCAGTTCTTTTCCCATCCCAGTTGCAGATGACAAAAATTAACAACATACCACCTTCATTGTTTAAAATATGTGATCTTCGCATTGATTCATGATTATGGATGACTAACATAATGGAGAATTGTATTTTAGACTGGAGATGTCCATATAAAGAGAAAATACTGTAATAGAAAACGAACATGTTTGTTTCCGTGGCATGAGAACACAGTAATTATAATTTCTAATTCGCGTTACATAGAAGCAAACCCAGTGGGAAGTAAATAATGCAGCCCTGCCATAGAATTGTATGCAAACAGCCTTATTGGTGAGATATGTCTAAAAAGATATTTAAATAGTTATTGGTTTAGGAATCTCAAATACCAACCTGAATGTATATTATGATAAAACATCAATTGTTCAACCTGTGTAATAAGACAATAATTCAAATTTTCGTGGGTCAGATATTGTTCAGCGAAACTTGGGATTTCAAGGAGTGAAACTCTCCAAGTAAGTTTGAAGTCTAGCTGCCGAATGGCCCTAGTATCACTGGTTTGATGCAAGATATCTTCCCCCTTTCCCCGTCCCCCATAAAAAACTGCCTCAAGGTTGTTGGCCACCCGCAGGCTAACGACGTGTCTCAACAGACTGGACGCTCAAAGGCTTTTGTCAGTCTATGATCTTGCTCCATAAAAATTATGCAAGGAGCAACCTGCTGACGCAGTGGACAACATTGTCTCTCGAGGGTCTCAAGAAGCACAGCCGAAATATTTAATGCCCAGTTGAAAGCTCGTGTCATACTGGTCCATGCAAATAAAAAGCTAACACAATGTATTGTTATTCGGGCAAATTTATTCGTTCCTCATTTACAGACCTGAACCGAAATATATAGAGACATATTCCTTAATACTCGTAGACCTTGCTGTCTATAGACCACTTTGTTATTTCGCTTGGCTTCTTGATGAGCTTCCGCTTGTGCCGTCAAGTTGAACTATGAGTTGAACCAGGTTATCTTCGTGTGGCCACCAAGATCCTTTGATGCCCACGGGATGGACCAGGCACTTCATTATTCTTTCTCATTTTCGCTCTATGCGTGTTCTCTATCCTCTCAGGGTCTGCACAGGACAATGTAAGAACACATTCGTTTGTCTCGTCGCAACACATACACTTGCAGAGGAGAAAGAGGGCTACGAAACATTCCATAGGGCTGCTCCTACTATCCTTTTGTTTTTGTTATCATCCTCTTTGCCCCTGCCATTCTGGTATTACATTACAGTTGACCGTATAGATTAGGCTGAATATATAACAATGGCAGAACCAAGCATGCGTGATGGTTACATATTCAGCTTGATAGATTGGCCAGCAATCAAATGCACCTCACAAAAAAGTGACAACGGACGCTACCTTTTGTTTATTGGGGTTTCCTGTCCCTGAGGCTTGTTGGAGCAATTTTTATGCCTTGAGAATCTTTATGGATACACAAAACGGAACACACAATGCAAAGTTTGCTATTTTACGTGCACCAAGCAAGAACAAAGCCTAACGCGAGTTTTAATTGTTTGGGGGAGTACGTTGGTAGGTGTTAAAACTTGCGAAAGAATTACACATAGAAAGACTCATAGCACATCTCGCGATCAAGCTCTGCTGTCTGCATTCTGCCCTTCTATATGTAAATCTTTCAAGTTTCTAAAATTGTCTTTTGCAATTAAATTATTTTACTATCCAGCTTTCTATTTATTTCTGAAAGAAATTGAACATGGCAAACTAGTCGCAGGGCTGTCAAAGTATCTACTCGAGATACATTGATAGAAAAAGGCAGATATTATTAGATATGAACTCTGTTAAATATTATTAAACTGGCAGAACAATACTTAGATATAAATTACAATTTACTATACGGGGATCTACACTGTTGTGCACGAAATCGACGAGAGGTGGAGGAGGTGAGATTTCGCCACCAGTGCACAGAGCCTAAAATATTTGCAGGACGGTCTTCACCTACAAAACGACGTGCTAAAAACGCTCGCCGAATTGTGTGTATCGCAATTAAATCACGGTGGCATTTTGTAAATTTCAAAATTGAAACGATATATTTGATTACCTAAAAGAAAACAAAACCCTCAAGGGGTGCACTTTGTGGCTGGAAGATCAGCTCAGGAAAAGTTTCAGTCGAGGTGAAAACTTTCAAACTCATCGTCGTCAGATGGGGTCCGAACGAACGGATCCCATCTGACAAAGACACGAAAAGCCTTCCCCTCGCCCGAAAGTGCGAGGATGGGGCAGTGCGATGATCGAGGCGCCGACGCTCGACGCTCGCCTTGGACGCCTCCACAAGGGTCCACCGGTTTCGGAGCTTTCGGAGCGAGCAGAGCGCAAGCGCGCATGTGCACAGGCAGCGGTTTTGTTTTAGAAGCGCAACAAACAGAAAAAGTCAAAATTTAGAAAGTGTGGTATTGTCGCAAACTTTAAAAAATCTGTTATATCTTTTTTTAGAAATACGTAATTTGTATGTAGTGAAATAATATGCAGCTATAATTAGAGCTAAATGAAGTTTGATTCATCATTGTTTTGTTTAGTTTTTTAGTAATGAGCGTCTCCGACCACGCGAGCGCTGCTGTACACAACGATGGTGGCGCCATCTGTATTCCGGCTGCGCAACTCGCTTTTTGTCCGGAGGTTGGTTTAGGGTTTAAATAAAGACAAGCCTGTCGGAGTGTGGTTTAAAAAATTAGAGGACGATCGGGCGACGTGATGCGTTTAGACAGCGTCAGCTGTGCCGCTCAATCGACGATATGACGATGACGATCATTATATTGTCGCTAAATTCTGCAGCCCAATTTAGCCGGGAAACTGAACTGGTGCATAGCTCAAGTATGAAATAGTAAAAATGATAACAAACATTTCCAATGTCCACCCTTGTGAACCCGAATTTAAAAGTTTAAAATTGATTAATGTTAACAGTATATATAAATATGATTTGTGTGTCTGTTATAAATCTGAAGTACAAAGAAATCATCTTAATCTGATTGATCTGGCTTCACTTGCTCCGAAAGTGCCAACGTACCCCACTCGAAGTTTGCAAAATTGGAAGTTACCTAACATTAGAATGTCGTATGCTGAGCAAATGTTATCTTATACGCTTCTCCAACGTACTTAATTTACTTAGCTTCGAAAATTTTGATCCTATTAAGTCATCGAGAGAAGATATTCAAGAATTGTTTTCCAGTGCGGTATTTTAGTAGTACTTTACAGAGATTTGAGTTGTATAATACTTCGTGTTTTCTGTGTATATATATAAATGTATATTTGTATGACATTTTCTGAGTATGTATCCTCTCAATGTATCTACGGTATGCATCATGGGTTATATAAATGCATAGTTCCATAGAACCGTCAATGCATACATCATCTGTTACTCCGAAACACGTAAATATTGCCGCGTGATTACTTTTTGAATGCCATTGCGCCTTGTTTATTTTTTCTTGTGCCACTGCTGTTTGTGTGAGAGGGGGGCCAGGGACTCGTCAAGCTGCACGACGCAGCTTTTAATGCGAATAGCATTCTTTGGCTACTTCACGCACTTTTCGTCTATGTATCTATCTGGCTATCTAACCTCTTACGCCGCGGGTCGATAAATAAATAAAAAAGACGGGCGCCGGCTGGGATTCGAACCGTTGACCCTTTGATCAGCAGGCAGACGCGCTAACCACAGAGCTATGAAGGCAGTCATTCAACGTACTCTAAACGGTTGTTTATATCTTTACCATAGGACGCGCTTTACAGCGCAGTCACAGCTACCGGTGCGCGCGCGTTCCATGTCTCCCTCACCCTCTCCCGCGCTCACCCTTCCCGCGCTCGGGAGAGGGTGATGCTAGCGGCCGTGCTCAGCCTCACGAGAGCGGAATGAGCCCTCGTGCATGGAACGCGCGCGCACCGGTAGCTGTGACAGCGCTGTAAAGCGCGTCCTATGGTAAAGATATAAACAACCGTTTAGAGTACCGTTGGTTGAGACTAGCTGAGACGCCAGAAAGTCTGGTCGGTACCATTTGAGTGTTTGTGCGTATGGCGCGTGCTTTGCTCGCCTTCCTAAGTGACACAAACGCACGTGCTGGGCTGCGGAGATCGTGCGCAGGGCTGTGAAAGTGTCAACAAATTTAGAATCGCCTCAAGAGTGGGCTGGCGTATCCAGAGTGTGCCGGCCACCTGACGAACGCGCATAACTCCGCACCGTTTGATGCTATTCGCATTAACGTAGATATTTCCTCGGCCTTCCTCCATCAATTGTTTGATGGAAAAATAAACATTATTATTATTATTAATATTATTATTATATTATTATAAAAAATGCTTTAACGTACATTCTGAGGCGTTCATGCTGAATGAATCGACGCGCTTCACATTATTTATACAAAGTTTTTTGCGGCGTAACGAGCCTGGTGAATTTTGTTCAGGCTACTAGAGTGGTAAAACATTGCTAGGAAGACGTAGGATCAACACTTTCAACGAGAAAAAGTGCACGGGGAGTCACAACGACGCCGACAACATAGAGTCTGATAACTTGTTGATGCAGGTTGTGGCGTTTCTTGCCCACACTCATCGCGCATGCGCGGTGCCAGTGGTGTACCGCTAGGTTCATTCCGGTTCGTTGGTGAACGTGAGCTGGTGTATTCTGTGTGCACAGGCACTCAAATCTGGCATCCGGTGAATGCCTCGCGTTGAACCTCAACCTTTCAAAAAAAAGCTCAAACCTTCCCCTGAAAAAAAATATTTTTTTCTTGACGTCAAATGATTCTTTAATTTTTTTTAGCGCACCCGCATTATTTTTAAAGCTCTTTTTTGTATAAAAGATAGTGACGGGAAAGCATTTACGCAGAAGGAAGGAGGCAGGTGTTTATTCCTCGGTTCATTGAGCAGGTAACATGGCTCAAAGTCTTCAGTTTTTGTTCCTCTTTTTCCTCTTCCTGGTGAGTGTAAAACTGCGTAAAATTTATATGACAGCTACTAAAATAATTAAGAATATGCTACTGTCACTAGATAAGGCATCCTGCTGCATAAAATCCTTGTTTCGATTTAACTGACACTCTATCCGAAATTTAAAAAGCACCTTTTCGTTCACCAGAACATATTAATAGCGATAACCTTATGTGTTCGCAGAAATATTTAAAGAAAGAAAAAGTAGCATTTACTCCTGCAATGTGGTAAGTTGAGAAATACTGTCCCATCCGTGTGCTTCACACGGATGTGACAATGTCACTCAACTCGCCTGTCTTGAGCTGGTATAGTGATAAGCAAATACAGTCTTCTCTGTCCAACTCGAAATGCACGCGATGTCCCAGTCATGCAATGGAATATTAATTTGAGCGTTTTTTTTCTCTGCAGTATTCCGTTAACCAAAGTAAGTACGCTCCTTTCAGGCCTTTTACGAACTATTTTTATCGTTTGTTACTGTTGTGCCTCTTGTTTCTGTCTCGCTCAGTGAATGCCACCTAGAAGACAAGGCCGGGACGTTTCTCCCCGCACGTCATAAGACGTGGCCCCACGCAGCGTCAGCGTCACTGTCAGCGCGTCTCACTGCGTCTCAGAACAAGCGCGACGCTTGAATGCGGCGACGCAGAGTCGAGCGCGTCTGCCGATTTGCTGCGACTCTCGTAAAGCTTCAGCGTGTTTGCCGCTTGGGGTGGGTTGGGGATCCACTCAAAATGACGTCATGAGCAGGCCTTGTCTTTTAGGTGGTATTGGCTCAATCGACTACCAGGTGAGTGGACGAATTTTCGCTTCTAGACACGGTGTCGCTGGGCTAGGGAGAAATACTGTGCTGGATTAATTGAGGTGGAGGGCTAAGAAGGTTGCAGCTAAGGGCCTCACCTCCGACAGCGAGGGAATGGGGTCCATTTATTCTAACGTGCTTAATATATGAGACCTCATATAATGAAACTTGGATCGCCACGTATGCAGCTATTATTACAGCTGCAGGTATCGGGACGAGTGCATAACGTGAAAAGATTATTGTTCTCTCAAAGGCGGGTGGAAACATTTTCGTTTCCGGAAGAAATTAGGAAAGTGAGAAACACTTTATGCTGGAAAAGCTGTAAATATGGAAGCATTCGAGCTGCACTTGTAAATCTGTTCGAAGTCCGGGGCTCCATTTACTGTTTGATGTGCAGACCATTTTTATTTCCGAGCTGCCAGACATTCTTTACCACGCACGACTTTTCTTATTAAAGGAGAGAAAAAGAAAGCGTCCATGTACATGAAAACAGTATCGAACACCGATGCTCCGTCACTATATTACTGGGCCACACTCATTTTCGACGCCCGTTCCTCATTTGTTTTTAGAATAACGGGGAGGAGGCAGGTGCTTATCAATATAGGGCCTCTATATTTCTTGATCCGGCCCTGGAGAAATATTTGGTGTTAGACGTGGTACTCAAAAAGTGAATGGGAGGAGCCTAGTAGCGACTCAACGAATTGTGGTAGAGACGTTCTCGCGCCAGCTCAAGAAGCGAGAGAAGACAATTTTATGTCTCTAAAGTTTTTGTAGTTACTGCTTATGCACGCGGCAATCTCAAATCTTCTCTTTTTTTGTTACGTGGTAGTTACACTACTCATGCATCGTACAAAAATTACAGGAGGTCTCTTAAACCTTGCCTTTAACAGTGGAACCCGATGGCTAAATCTAAACCTCTCTCGTTCCCAAGCCGTCCATAACGTACATAAGCTTGCTGACCGCGTCCTCGCCTACGCCGACAGGCTTGGGATTGGAACAGCAGACGACTCAACCACAAAACACCTGATGGATGCAAGCGAGCTTGTTGAATCGAGTGGGGACATTCCTATGATGACTGAGCCTCCAGGTCTAACGTCTCAGCCCTCCCCCTCCCCCCCGGACCGAACCCAGTCTCCCTCCCCTCTCCTGGTGTGAGTGCAGATCAACCCGCTAGCACCCCTACCATCCAAGAAAGAACACCGACAACTTCTCATACGAAAGAACATGGACAAACTTTCAGAGATAATCAACAAAACACAGCAACCACTGAGATTGAGGAGCAAGGTAACCCAACGCAAGGAATTGACGATGCAGATGATTTTATTCTTGCAATTGAGGCACTTACAAATGCGACATTGAGTGATGGCCTCTTAACTAGATCAAAACTGTCCGACATAAGACAAGCTGGAACACGGCACAAGCAGTATTTGGATTCATCTTCTTCCACTAAATTTGTCGAAAAACAGCCACTGAGCAATAACGCTCAACCATAAACGATCGCATATCCAGCGCCCCTAAGCTCCGTCTAGCTACCTTAAACGTGAGAGCTAAGAAAAAGCAGTTCCAGCATCTTCAGGTTGTATCCCTACAGCAGATACATGTATTGGCTGTGGAAGAAACAAAATTCTCCTTCGAAGAAGAAACCTAAGTCGCGTTGAAACCTTTTCTAAATGATTTCGATGTGTGTATCACCCATGCAATGAGCACATCGACGTTGTTTTTTTTTACTGAAAAGGACAACGGGTTTGATTGCTAATGCTCTCACCACCGATTGCGAAGGGCGCTGCATTGAATGCGATCTTACCTATGGCAATGACGAATGGAGCATAATGTGTGTTTACGCTCCCAAGGCTGTGAATGCACGTAATGACTTCTTCTTACTCACAGAATCATATATTAGAACTGGTAGAAAATTACTTCCACTTAGAGATTTCAACTGTGTGGTGAAAATGAAAGGTTATCCCTAAATTTGCGGCAAGATTGGACTCTACTGTAGCTTTACTGCAGCCCTTCATTATCGAAAAAAACCTAGCTCACATTGGAGAACAGAAAGGAAGCAGAGTACATTAAACACATTTCGAACGCTCTTCTCACGCACGGCTGGATCGAATATAAGTCTCTGGAAAACTTTACAAGGTTATTTCAGATTACACGGTTAAACCTGTATTTTTTTTCAGACCCCTGTCTTGTGTCAGGTACCATTGGCGAAAAAAAGTGGCATGTATTACGCCCTGAATGGAGCCTATAATAATCTCAGAAGATTTAAACGAACGCTTACACCTCGTAATACATACTCTAATCGGAGAACGCCGAACTTGTGGTACACATGAACGAAACATTGAAACGACCTTACACGTGGCAAGATATGTGACTGACTGTATCTGATGAGAAATATCAAGTGGCAATAGTTTAACTTGACTTGTCGAAAGCGTTGGATTGAGTAAGCTATTGTTTCTTATTCAAAATACTTTCTCATGCAAACATAGGAACCATGCTATTCGAGGGCATTCGGCTGTTACAAAAACAGCAGCACAAGGTTAATTTTAAACAACTTCTTTTCTGCATCTATTCTTAATAAATCTTCAGTAAGGCAAGGTTGCCCACTATCAACACTTATTTTTGCTTTTTACCTTGAACCTCCCTGCCTTCGAGTTATTACCAATGATAATATCCGAGGTTATAGCCTTTGCTTCGCTGATGTAAAGTTACTGACATGTGCTGATAACGTGGCGCTGTTCTGTTCGGATATGAACAGTCTGGAAAAAGGCCTTCAAATAACAGAAGTATTGCGACCGAACTGGAGCGAGAATGAAGCGCAGGAAAATCTATTGGCTTCTTGATAGGCGCGTGGGCCACCGTGACAGGACAGTTAGCTTAGTTATCATGGAATTGTTTTGCCTTCAAACATATTGGCGTTGCTCTAGATCAGGGATCTCGCGACCGGCCCACGGCTTGCCGCGGTCCTTCCAGTGACGCCCTTCCCGCGGCCCGCTTCCAGATAGCCTGCTGCCACCGACGCAAAAATAAGCTCGTGTTAAAAAACGGCGCCGCGACGCGCACCAAACGTACACATGAAAATAGCAGAAAAGACAAGAACTAATAGTTTTCTATAGTTTAAATTTTTATGTTTATATTTCGTCCCCCGAAATTGTGACTGACGCTCCAATCCGGCCCTTACCCAAAACGTCTGGAGATTCTTCTCTGCATCAAGCAAGATCCAAAAATCTACATTTGAACTTTGTTGTAGCTGCGATTAAGCAAAAATCTTTAGTATGGAGGGCACTATAACTTTCAATCTTCGCAAATGCAGCAGTGTGCAAATTTTTTTGTTTGTTTTAATATTTATTTAGGCCCGAATGTGTAACAACTTTAAAATGTCGCGGAAACTTGAGGTTTACTATCAAAATATCCGGGGCTTACGTACTGAGTCGGATGAGTTTATGTCGAATATACTGCTGAGTTCTTCTGATATAATCTGTTTGACCGAGACTTGGCTTTGTGCTGGCATTTCCAGTCTCAACTATTTCCCGTCTAATTATATTGTGTATCGACAAGACAGAGATTATGATACCACGGGAATAAAATTAGGGGGTGGGGTTCTTGTTGCAATTAAATCCGGAGTTCAGTCTCACCGAAGGAAGGACTTAGAATCCTATTCAGAATGCACCTGGGTTGAATACCTACAAGAGATGGTTTCAATTACTTAATTGGAAATTATTATTTTCCCCTCTCTTTGATGAGGCAAAGTTCATAGCACACTTCGAAGCCCTCCAAACAACCATTAACGTTTCTAAGTTTCGGGTTCAGGTATATGGTGATTTTAATTTACCTGGAATTAACTGGGCGACGTTTTTTTTTAATTTTTCCCAGTATAATGAAATAGCGAATGCATCTGGTAATGTTCTTGACTTGTGCTTATCTAACTCCCCGTTTGAGCGGACAATGCCGGCTGATAACCCACTTATGCCAGTTGTTGTCTACCATCCGCCGTTTATAACAACATTTTCCTTATCTGGCCCTTGACGTGCGAAAGAAAGTTCAGTCGCTTTTTGTTATTCCCGGGGAGATTATCTTAGTTTATACAGATTCCTTGAACAGTACAACTGGTCGGAGGTCTTATCCGATGAAATAGTCGACTCAGCTACTGAAAGATTAAGTTCCATTGTTAAAAACGCACTTAATCCTTTGTTTCGAAAAGGCGCACGTGACCCTCCCACTATCCTAGCTGGTTTTCTAGAGATTTAAAGATTTCTTCACGGAAAAAGCTGCACTATCATCGTTTATATAAAAAGACAGGACTAGAGGTTTGGCATCAATAATTCAGTATTTATCGATGCCTGGTTAAACAACTGTATAAACAGGACAAGCGTATGCACCTTAATGGCCTTGAAAGTAGTTTGTCTAAAAATCCTAGAGAATTTTGGAGATACGCGAGACAACACCTTCGGGAAAAGTATTTGACATATGCCTTCGTGATGGTGCTGGATACAAATCTTTACCAGCTGAAGTAGCAAATCGTTTTGCTGACTTTTTAGCTCTTGCTACTTGCTTCAGCAATCAAGTAATATTAATACCTTGGGTGTCGAATGTGATGACTTTTTGTCTTCTTTTGCTGACGACATTGATGATAAAATCAAAGCAGTAGATCAAACGAAACTGAAATTTTCTACGGATATTGATGGCATACCCACTTTTATTATCAAAGGTTACTGTGCTATATTCGCCCCTGTTCTTTGTCATATTTTCAAGGTATCACTTAAACAAGGACTTTTTCCTGAGCTCTGGAAGTTCGCCGTTGTTGTCCCTGTTTTAAAAGGAGGTGATTCTTGTTTAGCTAGTAATTATCGTCCGGTGTCATCATTATGTGGATTTGTGAAGGTTTTTGAGAAAGTAGTTCATAAGCGTGTTTATATTTACCTGAACACGATGATATCTGATGAACAACATGGTTTTTTAAAAGGTCTATAGAGTCTAACTTGTGTTCGTTTTTAAGTTACACCGCACCAATAGTTACTAGTTGAGGTCAAGTTGATGCCATCTACCTAGACATGTCTAAAGCATTTGACTGCGTTAGGCACGATTTATTGTTGAGCAAGCTGGCCTCACATGGTTTCAGCCCGCATTTGTGTAGATGGTTTCATTGCTTCTTGTGTGATCGTCGGAATTCTGTTCGTGTCAATGGCATCTACTCCGAACAGTTTATTTCAACGTCTGGCGTGCCGCAGGGTTCAATTCTTGGCCCGCTTTTGTCCCTCTTGTTAGTAAATGACATTGCTTATTGTGTTACTAATGCTAACATTCTTTTGTTTGCTGACGATGTTAAGTTATTAAGTGTGAAGTCACTATCCACTGCTCTCTTCTCCAAGCTGATCTAAGTCGTGTTTCGAGATGGTGTTTAGAAAACAGCCTTTTACTTAACTCCTTGAAATCCAAATCAATGGTGTTATCCAGGAAGCGTGATGCTATTTGTTTTGAATATTACCTGGATGGCGTGTTAGTTCCTCCAGTCTCCTTTATCAGGGACCTTGGAGTGTACATTGACACCTCTTTTTCTTTCAACAATCACGTCTTCGTTACAGTAAATGCTGCGTTGAGGACGTTAGGAATGATTTCAAGAATTTGTCGTCAATTTTCAACTCCCTGTTGCTTGCTACTCTTATTTAAGTCTCTAGTTCGATCGTGACTGGAATTTTCCTCAGTCATTTGGAATTCATTAACTCTGTCGCAAGAGCTAGCTATTGAAAATGTGCAAAAGCGAATGGTAAGAATTTTATGACCGCTACATTGGAAGGAGGTGTTTTATCACTAAGAAACATTGCTTCGTAAATTTCGCGGCATAAATTGGCCTTGAGAAGGCAGTACAGAGATTCTTTTATTCCTTCACAAAGTTGTTAATGGCAGGGTAAATTCGGCGGCTTTATTACAAACTATTGAGTTTCATGTTCCCTCTCGCCCGAGCCGAAACATTTCAACTTTTTATCCATCTTGATTGTCCGCTGTAATCCCATTGTCAAGGATACAAATTGCATTTGATTCAAAGAAATTTAACCTCGACATCTTTTTATCCACTCAGGAGTTTATGTCCAATCTACGTGGATGGATGTCTGTGAACTAATCAATAATCAATTTTTGCATTATGATAATGTTGCATGACTTTTATTGATTTTACTTTGTTGTTTACTGTATTTTAGGTTTCACTTCACTCCATGTATGTTTAGTGTACCACACTGTAAACCGAGAGGCTATTTGTGGGCACGAGAAAAATAAAACAATTTATTATTATTATTATTATTTATAAACTTATCTATGTCTTACACATATGGCATTATGACCGTCCAAAGTTACAAGCCTTCCATAGAAACTTTGCGACCTTTATCTGGAGCTCACATTGGGAATGGATAAAACGTGACTACTTATTTCTTCCTTTGGAAGCTGGTGGCTTAGGTCTGGCACATTTATTAGTCCGCCAACTCGTTTCGGGACTATTTCTTTAAGAATTTATCCCATCCTTTCCTGTATAGAACCGTTAAAAGAAAAGCTGGCACGTCGCTTGCTGTCTTTGATCATATCGACAGCGCATTCTACAACGTTAAAACTCTTAGGCTTTTGGAAAGAGGTGGTTGATACCTTTATGTTTTTACAAGACTGCTTATCATTAGAATGCCAATTTAAAATACAAAAGAAACGACTATCACAATTCTTAATTGAAAGTCTCCCATTCCACTGTCATAGAACACGGTTTAGTGACTGTGAAGGACAAGATGCTTGAAAACGAGTAAAGCGAATCTGCCTATCTCCAAGTGCTAAAACTTTTTTTTTAAGTTACAGACGTGGATCTTCTGTTTCGTGGTAAATTGATTGTCGATTATGCCATCAACCGGAAACAATAGAACACTGCATCATTTACTGCACAGATGTTGTCCTCTTCTGGGATTTGTTCCAACGAACTCCTAAAAAGGATATAGACTTTAAAGACCACAGTATTTGTTTTTTACACATACCTAGGGTGACAAACATTCCCTAAAATTTATTTATGCTTATAGGCCTCGACAGCATCTGAAGATTCCGTATATTTGACAGGAACGCCGACACACTACGCACGACAAAATTCCTTCTCCGAAAAGAAATTTCAAAAGCAAGAAGTGTTTACGAAGCTCGACCACCAGTACCTGAATGGCTTCCCCTTTTTGATGCTTGTTTAAGACTTCCTGAATTTTCAGGTTACAGCCCGCTAAGAAACGTAAGAAACGTGGAGTTCGTTTGCGTCTAAGTCGTGCTGGGAGTGAAAAAGTGCTATAGAACTCCGGTTTAGGCAGACATTCCTCTCAACTTTTCTCCTCATATCTAACACTATGTGTATAATCATCTTTTCACCTTTAACCTTGTAACCTGAATTCTGAACGTAACTTTACATATAATAAACACACAAAAAATGTATGTGTGGTTTAATGGGTAGCTAGTGTGGCTCGCAACGGAAGGGTCATGGGTTAAATCCCGATCCGCCTGAAGTTCTTTGACATTTTTTCCTTTAAGGCATATGAATTACTTATCGACTAGTGGGAATTTTCCCGTCCCACCAACACCGACGTCGAAACCGACGCCGCTTTCTCTGCGATACGAGTCCCTAAACGCTATCGCGTTAAAACAAAAGACACGATGCTCTCTGCAAACATGTTGACAGAATTATCTGGGAACACAGCTGAAGCACGCTAGATGCATGTTTTCTTCACACGTATGAATGATTTGAACATCTCTGCAGGCAGTTTTTTTATGATGAATGCGAGAGGACAATCGTATAAGGAACAAACACGCCTCAAACAATGTCCGCACATTGTTTTGATGTAAAAGCAGTGCGACCGTTGCTTTAGGCGTATTGGCAGCTCCTTTCAACTTTGAACCCAGATCTACCTACCATGCCTTTGTTTTCCGTCTGGAATATAATATTTTTTTGTATTTAGCATTTTTACAATCCTTGGGTGGTATAAGTATAATTGTTTATATATATATATATATATATATATATATATATATATATATATATATATATATATATATATATATATATATATACTTTCTTCTTCTAGACAGCGGCACCCTATTTGACCTCGAAGATGTTTTTTATGAAATTCTGCTGCGAAATTGCTCTTACGAGGAAAGGCTGGTAACTTTTGATGCAACCGGAGATAGCAAAACCCGAGGTCACCCTCAAAATCCCGACATGTACGTATGCTACTCTTTGCCCCGGAAAAATAAATTGCTAAACAAACAAAAGTCGCTTTAAGTTGAAAGTAGTGATGTCAACAAGTTCCAACGCCGAACTAAAGATATATGACTACTACAAATGACTTTCAAATATACTAGTACGCGTATATGTTTGTACCGTGTCATCTGCTTATACGTGAACGTAGTTCCGAAAAACAATAAGCGGATTAAGCAAAAAAAAAACAAAAAAAAAACGCCATTAATCCTTTGCATTTGTTAGTAGACATGTTATCACTTCAATAACATGCACTGCAGTGAAAAATGCTCACCGCTGGTGACATCGTTGATGTTAGAAAAGCAACGCAAGTGACACAACGTGGAAATTCTGAGAGAAATCACAACTGCTTAGAATTCTTAAGATTCGCGTCGTTTCTTCGCCATTCCTTCAATAAACCGGTAAATTTGTGTCTAATGCTTCTGCACAAAATTCTACATTTTTTAGCATTTAAAGCTTACAAAATAGAAGACCATTCAATAACTATGCATAGCGTGTATTAATTAGTGTTTACTTTTAACTAAAACCTACACTTAAAATGTGGCTCTACACTCTACAAAAACCTAGTCGTAAAATAACTTTTAATGCTCGTTCACACCGCCCTCTTTTCTTACGTTAAATTACGTTACGTACAAGTCACCGGAACATTCGTGTCTCGAATGTCGCGTGTCTTGCTTTCTTTTTAAACTGGTAGCCTCGCTTAAAATGAAGCACAGAGGTCCCGGTGAATTCAACGTAATATTTCGTGACGTAACTAAACGTAACAAAATGAGGCAGTGTGAATGCGCCTTTAGGCGTTCTTCGGCTGGTCTATATTTGGCGGCCTGAAAAGGTATTTTATAAACCCCCTAAAGGACTTATTCGTAAAAAACCTAAATAAATTCTTCAGCTTTTTTATATTTTTGATGCGAAAGAGTTTTTTGTCGCTCAGTTGCCTTTCTAGCGCGCCAGGATATCCGACATAGTTTGAGGCTAAACTTTCTTCACGAGCTGAAAGAGTTCTTGGGGCGTCGAAGGACCTTTCGAGAACGAATCTTTTTTTAGAGTGTATTGCGTTTACTACCCAATGACGCTGTCAGAATATTTGGACGGTCCTTGCAACATGTGCATACAGACAATATCCTAGAAATTATTATGGTAATTATCAAACTAAAGCCGGGGTCACACTGCTCACACATCATACAAAAGACAGTTTGCAAACACGAGTCACCGCAATAACCGTGGTTCGAATGCCGCGTGCCGAACTCACTGTTATGCGGCATTCAAAGCACGGATCTCGATGGTCACTAGCGTTTGAATCCGTATGCTGACTGTTTTTTGTATGATGTATAAGCAGCGTGACCGGGGCTCGAATGATAACTCTGGTGGAAAACGAAAGCAAAATAATTGACTGGTATCGCTTTAGTGGCACGAAATATGATCACAGCCGAAATATTACCTTAGAGTGAAGCCGCGTGCTCCACTAAAACGGGTTTTAAAGAGGCGACCGGCTGCTCTTTAGTGGACGGCAAGCGCGTTAGCCTTTAGTCAAGGAACACTGGCACCGCACCTTTGGGACGTCATGTCGCCATAGAGCTGCGTCGCTTTGTTGTACCCATTGTACCGCGTACCGCAGCACCCTTTTGACGCCACGTCACAGACGGAAGGATAAATGGACGTTCATGGCTATAGCCTTCTGTATTGGGCGTTAGGTTGCGCCATTTGCCGGAGTCTAAAAACACAAGCACATGGTTCGTCCAACCCTTCTAAGCCAATTTTCTCCACCTAATTATCAGTGTGTGATGTTCCCATGATGACTTTTGGAGGATAGGGCAAAAAAACTACCCCCTTGCCCCCCCCCCCCCCCCGCCCGGCGAGGGAGTCGCCAATTTTCCTGTGGTCAAAACTTGTCGTCATTTCCCCGGCACCGCATCCACAGGGGAGAGGGTTGAGATTTTAGGCCGGAGCCACGCGGGAGGGAGTCCCAATTTTCCTCTGTCCCGCTTGTCCCAGCTGTGCTAGTTTGTTGTGCATCATTAAATTTTCCCTAGATAATTTCCACCAATCTTATAACCGCCTCTTTGTGACTGCAATCCTTTTCTCCTCCGTCCTTCCATCGTCACCAGCGAAACCCAGGGCCCCGGCCAAGTCCGTTACCCCTTCAGGCAGGGCAGGGCGAAGCCCCGTGCTCTTCCAAACCAAGCGCACTGGTGTCTCGGCGCAATTATGGCAGGATGCAGATAATGTGTCTTTCTCTCGAAATTTAGCCCAACACGTCCTCGTCCTGAAAACTCCGGTCCTCGCCTCAAACAGTAAAAAACCTCCCATTGAATTGTCAAACACATTTTCCTTTCTTATACAGTATCCTGTTTTCGTGTCCTGTATATTGTCAGGCCTGACTTTTTCTGCATTCTTACCTCTTACAATTTTCTGTCTGCCTCTTTCACTTCCTTTTTTTCACTGAAGTAGTTTGTTCAGCCCCATCACTAGTGTGTAGGTATTTACATGTAAGATTTCGGGTTCGCTTTTCGGGATCGGCAACACTGATCATCAACCGCACGGCTGATGCTCAGTGTTGCCGTCCCTCTAGCAGAATAGTTTCGGTTTTGACGTAGTTGCCCGAAACCAAAGTTGTAGCCGTGATATTTATAGAACAACACAACAATATATATTAAAAAAACTTCCAATCAAGGGACACTGCTTCAACTGAAAAGAGTAGTGATCCCATATTGAAAAATACTGACCGGCGTTGCCCTTTAAAGGGGCGATGCAACAATTGTTGTACTATGCGCAAATACCGCTTAAAACTGTTCCCTGACGTTAATGGCCGATGAAACACGCGTTAGTTTTTCACCCCACGCAATAGAAGTCCCAGGAAAAAATTAAAGAAAAACAAGCATTGTTCACCCCCTCAACTCGCAGCCACAACAAGCGGCCATGTGATCTGGAGCCGATTATATGCCGCCAATGTTGATCCTAGACACGCGCTGGGGTTGGCAAAGCACAGGACACGCGCTGAGTTCCAGGCATTGTTATGGCTCGGCTATTGTCGTCGTTGCAGCGATTGGACACGGGCCACTACCCGAACGCTTCTCGAGCTAGTAATTATCACGAACCCAAATCGAGTGTCCACGCAATGCTCGGGTCCAATCTATGAACCGCATTCAAATATCGTCACTTGGGGGTACTGCGATCCCCACGTTACGTCATCCAATTTCTCAAAGGAGAGATTGAATGAAAATGATCAATTTTGTCCTTGAAACTTTACACCACAACAAAGGAGTTTCTTGACCAGTGGCGTTGCGTGTGAGTATCCTTGAGTCCCAGGTGTGCGAGTAAGCTCGTGTAAAGTTAACAACATTCCAATTGAATATCGTTGCACTGCTCCTTTAAAAAACGCAAGGCATAGCGAGTCCGGCGCATCTCATTATCCCGCGTCAGCAATGAGATGGTGGCATTATATCAATAAGAGTGCCGCAGGACCAATCAGAAAGTAGGTGGCGTAAGCATAAGTCGCGCGCTAAGCTGTCAGCGACTATCCGGGCCGAAACTGAGCGAGAGGACGAGACGAGAGCACGCGAGGACGTCAGAACACCGAGTTGGAACGATTAGTGGGTACACTCTAAAACAAATTCTGGTCTCAAAGTCGCCCTTAAAAGAAAAAAAAACAGTTTCTTTAACAGTCTAGTTGGGACACGCGCGCGTGTCGAAAAATTGATTTTACGCGAAAAAAATATATTCTTTAAGGCAATATTGACGGCGCGAGACGCCATTTAGTCGGTAGTCACCTCATTTCCCCTTGTTTCCTCTTTCGATGTTTCGGGCGCAAGGAAGACAAGGGGATCGGCTTAGCCATCACGTTGAAATGGAGAGAGTGTATGACCATTCCGTGACATCATGGAATTTGCGCGCAGAATTTAAAATAAATTTCGTGCCGTCAATATTGCTCTAAATATTTTTTTTCTCGTAGAATTATTTTTTTGATGCACGTGTCCAAGCCAGACTGTTAAGAAAAAACTTTTTTTATTTTTATTGTTTTTTAGGGGCTTTTTAAATGGGTCTCTGACGCCGGAAGAACGCTTTCAGCTCGTGAAGAACGGTCTCGCGTCAAGCACTATCGCTCCCTGGCACACTAAAAAAGCAACTTGGGGATGAAGGTCCCTGTCGAATTAGGAAAGGAGCTTAAAAATGACTTATAGGTGTTTAAAGCGAACCCCTTAAAGGGGTCCTCCACATGTTTTTTGAGCTACCGCAACTAACTACATTTTTTTACTTCCCGGCCTTTACCCTTTCCAGTGCGCTATTTAGTATCGCCAAATTCATAATAGTTCTTGTGAAATCGGCAAATGAAAATGATGCAAAAACCGGCATTCAAATATACCCGCACGTTTCAGCACCGTGACGTCAGTGGCAGGCAGGCTTGCCGGTCGAGCAAACAGTCTAAAAATAAAACATGCCAATCATTTGATCTCTGCTGGAGCGCGGGTACTGGAGTGAGCTTCCAAAGCATTCATTTGACGCCATGAAACTGCTTCGAATCAGTTGGGAACAAATCCTGCAGTCCAAATAGTGAACCCCTGCCTTCCACTGACGTCACTTTTTCGTTGTTGCCAGTAGAGGCTTTCATTTTATAAAACACGGTGAGGACCAAACTGTAAATTCAAAAACTTTACGAAAAAAACACTATTTTGACCTAATATTTGGGAAACTATTTTAGTGATGTTTGTAGATGAGTTTAGCAAACTTTCAAGCAAATCGGAGACAATTACAAAACCTGTGGAGTAGCTCTTTAAGGGGATGCTTAAAGTAACTTTTTATGGTACAAAATTAAGACAAGCCGAAGGAACCCTAAAAAGTTTTTTTACGACCAGATTTCTTTTAACGTGGACCCTAGGCCCGATGCCTTTGTCTTCACTGTAATCGTCGGACGCGTTCGAACGGGAAAGCCGGCCGACGACGTTGCACGTTCTAACGCGTTCTACGAGTGCAGTGGAAACATAAACGGCTAGCTTGGCGCCTACCCCCTAATCTCTCCAATCAGAGTTCTTGGCGTTCTGATGTCCCCCCCCCCCCTCACACTTTCGTCTCCTATTCTTCCTCTGTTTTTATCCGTGTATAGACACTTGCAATGCTGCAAACCGCTGCGAAAAATGCCGAGTCACTGAGCTGTGCAGGCATGACGCAGCGTCTGATATACCGCAAGGTAGAGCAACAGCGCATGCTCAGAAGGCGTTACACAGCCCAGCAGACAAAGATGACAGCGCCCAGAAGGCGACTTTTGCGAAAGGTCTATAGGCCAGCTTGAAGCGCAGATTTTCTTTACTTCTTTTATTTCTACTCAATTCGAGATGCATGATGAGCATGACTTCAACCAACGCTGACGATCCCAGGGGGTCAATAGGAATCGGCAAAAAGTGCTTCGTCACGGTGCTCGGCGTATTTTGTGGGTTTGCGGATGAGGTTCGCGAACGACTCCGGTTCAGACACACCAAGCACCAGTGTTGCGGTTTCTCGGCGATCACGTGTGAATCTTTCGCGACTTGTGTTTGGAAACTTTTGTCAAACAATTTAAGAAAGCTACCTTAATCTACGATCCAAGGCCGAAATTTCGCTGATTTGGACCGGAACAACTTTTTTCTTTGGGCACTTCACACGGATCCTGAGTGCAGGCAGAAAAAGCGATACGGAACCACGAAACGTGCACGCCGGCGATATCTCACGAGCTCGCCCGCGAGAAAATCCCAGCTAAGAACTCCCTGCTCCCTCTATTTGTGTAGACGAGGATGCATCCCGTCCCTAGTTATCTTAACAAAAAGCATCAAGATACTTTTTTTTCGGTAACGAAGTAACAACGTAGTTTCAAGAAAATAAACGACTAACGTGTTGTCGGTACTTTACTGTGGAGTAACGCATAACAGTATCTAGTTACTTGTAAAATGGAACGCGTACAATACAGGTACCCTACGTAGTTCTCGCCCCAGCTCGCGCCTGTGATTAGCGCAACCAGAAAACGCTAGATAGGCCACGAAAGAGATCTGCACATGGCATACATGTGTAGCCAAAGTCGTCCCTGAAAACACGTGTTATAAGGCGAGCAATTATTAACGGCGACATGTATTGGAAGCGGCTGCTGCTTTACCAAAACGACAGGTTAAGAGGAACGATAAAATGACGCGTTACGTTCAAGTCAGGGTAACTAAAGTCCCTCGATACTTCTTTTACAAGTAACGACAACCCATACAAATGACAAAGCACACTCCGCTGGAACAAAATGGCGCCATTCAGTTCAGTCTTCTGCTGTGCGCCGCCATTCACTTTCTAAAACCTGCACCGTCACGCAATCGGCGCTTCAAGGAATGTCGCTACTTGAAGGAAGCTCTTATCTAAAGAGTTTGAGGGTAACGCGTTCTTCTTGAATCACAGTATCGAGTAACGTACTTAGTTTCTATTTCAGTAAGTAACGAGTAATGTTATTTAATTACTTGATTTCACTAACGTGCACACATCTGAACAGCGGTCTGTGTTCCGTGCGCAGTGTTGAGAAAAGAGCCTCCACACACCCTCATAGCTTCTGGTTTCTTAACTTGATAATATTAACTTCACCACTTTTACAGTTGTCTTTGTTTGCTGCTGCACTTTCTTTTGTGTGTGGTAGAGGTGCGTCGGATTTGTGGGCTCTGTTTGCCTTCAATATTTTGTGTTTTCTTTTTTTTTTAAAGATGAGCGAGCACAAAATTTGCATTTTGTTCTTGAACGTTATAAAAACGTATTGATATACATCGTGGGTGAAATGGATTGAACGCTTTTAAAACTGACCGCATAATTCGGCTTCTTACCTTATCTCCCTGGTATTTAGTACAGGGGTGCCCGAAATTGGTGGAAGCTTTCGCTTAAATTGTGGAAAGATTGGCCCACTTGAGTAAATCAAGAAAAAGCAAAACCTATATTTTCCCTATATTTTTCATGTACAGTAAAGATATGGTATATGTTATTGTTACGCTTATTTAGGCCAAATATTATGAAGAATAGGTAAGCCAATTGTTTTTTTTACTTAACATTTTTTATTAGTAGGTAACGTCAGAACATCTCACAACGATTTTCTGATGATTTTGAGATCAAAAGGCTTAGCGATAATTTTTCCAGAAGCAAAACCAGTCTTTATTTTATTTTATTTTCACTCCGGAGGTTTCATGTATTCATACTATCAGATAAGCAGCTCTGTAGTAAATCCCAGCGCGATAAGTTGAAAAAAGCGGTTTGTGCGCTCAGTTTAAATTGGGTTCAATCGATTTCGCCAACACTGTATTTATGCAAATAATTATTTACTACTAATTAGGGTTTCCATCTGGGACTCAACGTATCATCTGACGAACGGTATTATAGTAAAGGATAGAAACTATCCCTTATCCCTAGCTTTAACACCGTCGGCGGCACTAGGGAGATTAATCTTATCTACGGCGAGGGGGTGCAGTAGCTGTGCCATGAAGAGTATCGCGTTGCAGATTAAAGTATCTGGGGGCACGCCTCTGGCGTACTGGGGGAATGTCTGCTTTGTACATATGCGAACATGTCTGCCAGCAGTTTCTGCAGGGCCAATGTGACAGTGCCGCGACACACGTTTGCAAGTCCGGTCTCAGGGCGCCGCCATCTTCCTCAGTCGGGTGCGTTCTTGGGCGCGGCCATAATCGGATTACGACGCCTTGGCAAGGCTTCGTAATTGGATTATGATGACTCGTCCAAGCGCACTCCAGCCAAGCAAGATGGCAGCGCCCCGAAGCCGGACTTGCAAACGTGTATACACGAAAGACGCCTTAGACAGTTCCTGGAGGCCGTCTTTTGTGTGTGATGTGAGCGCAGCATAACGTTACGGTTTTTCGATGCAGGTACCCGCCAGTCACGTTCGAAGTCGGCCCGGTGGTCTACCAGTCCGCTAAAGTACAGTCTCTAAAGCTGTCTGCTGTATACGTACAGATGTTTCACAACAACCAGTCTGGTGAGGAGGGTAAGGCGTCCATATCGGAGCAGATAGACCACGAAGACGAGTACACGTGGTCCGTCACCAAGGGAGCAGAGTTGAACGTTAAAGCAAAGTTCAGTATAAACGTGCCATTGGTTTATCAGTTCTCGACAGAATTTTCGACATCAGTGAAGACAAGCTCTGGATCAACCACGACCGAAACGCGCACTACGCGGCAGCTGATTAAACAAGATATAAAAATACCCCCTGGAGCCACTATCGAAGCCAAGTGGTATGTCAACGAAGCACAAGTGGTGCGTACGAGTCGGTATTTTTTTATCGATGTTTCGTTGAAAAGTTACCTAAAGATCAAACTATGTCTATAACTACACCGTTGTTTAAGCAACTTTTTTGTGGAATGGCGGTGATGAAGTCAGCACAAAGGTATAAGAGCGCAATAAAAATATTTTGAAAATTACTTGCATATCGAGACGCCACGTTGAAGCCACCTTCCGCAAAAATTCTCGGATTTTATGTTAATGACCGGCAAAACCTCTTCTTTCTGTGGAGAATTATTATCAAAGACACCGACCATCAGAGCCGAAATGCTTTGCCTGCAAAGAACAAGTTTAAAGGGATTGTCTGGTGAAATCCGGAAGTTACTCAGCTTTTGCGCTGGTCGCGTAGAGAGGGACTAAGTATAGTCAGGTGTGATATTAATTTTATTAAAAGACCCCTAAGTGTTCGTTAAATCAATTATGAACTTCAATACGAAACTTCACGCCAAAGTTTGCAAGTATGCATGGCTTGTCGTGTCGTGACTTCACGTCAGGCATGGTAACGTCAAAGTCGCGGAGGTTGAATTACTTCCGGTTTTGATCAACATTGTTGATGATGCGTACAAAGATGATCGTCAGAGAATTGAGCTTCACTCAATATCGTAAATCTCGTCTTCTTCAGAACGAAGTTATTTTACTGAGACAGCAGTCAAGAGCTGCCGTGGCTCTCTTGGCGTGATGTTACCTCATAGCTTACCTTGTGGTCAACAAAGCGCTGTGTGTTTTGCGGGTGCAATCTGTGCAGTTGGGCACTGTTTAAAATTGAATTACTTGTGCGGCGAAGTATTAAAAATGCGGATATTATGATCGTGATAGTCCTAAAAGCAATGACACTATACTGTAATTGTTTTCTGAAAGACAAAAGTTTTCCGGACAATCCCTTTCAAATAAGTTTTTATTGGGACAGTTGAACTTTTCTGGCTATTTAAAATCAACCATCGCGTAGCTCTCAACGTAAAACAAAACACCACCAGTCTAAAACTAGCTTCATAGAAAACAGTCGACCGAATGGACACGCGCAGTAAGAAGGCTTGTAACCAGGATAATCTGTAGGTTTTCTTCGCGTCAGTAATGTTTCCCGACAGTATTACTGATTATCCAATACAGAGACCACCGCCATGTTTAGCTGTGAAGCTACTGGTAGTGGTGCGGAGCTGGTGGTTTCATTTCTGCATTTCAGTTTTCTCAAAACTGGATTTTCCGAAAAACGCTTTTTTTTTCTAGTAGGTTTTGTGATTTCGCAGAAATTATGTTTTCTCCGGGGATCTTTTTTTCCCTCGCATACTTGGGGAATTTTAGTCCGAACTCCCCAAAAGAGTTTAGGTGGAATAAACGTATATATACTTGAAGTGCTGTAAGTTGGGCTAGTTGTATGATGACATGGTGAACAGAACAGCGCACAAAAAGACGATGACAGAGAAAAGGAACAGCGCTTGTGTGTTCTGCATGTTCCTTTTCTCTGTCCTCGTCTCTTTGTGCGCTGTTCTGTTCACCATGACATATATGCGTAGGTTCTCAAAGGCTTGCTTCCGATGTGTAAAGCCGGGGTCACAGTGCTCATACATCGTACAAGAGACAATGTGCAAACATTAGTCACCTCGATTATTCGTGGTTCGAATGCCGCGTGCCAGGCTTCCTCCTTGAACTCGTTGCCATGCGGCATTCGAAGCACGGATCTCGCGGTGACTCGCTTTCGAATCTGTATGCAGACTCTCTTTTGTCTGATGCATCAGCAGTGCGACCCCGACTTGACACATCGTAGAAAAGACAGTGTGCAGACACTTTCTGAGGCGTATTCCGGACACCTTGGGCACACAAAAACTGTCTGCACATGTACGAAGCAAATATGCTTCCAACATGATTCATGCGTATCTTCAGGTAATCATGTCATCATTTGTGCAGCATATACTTTTAGTTTGTATTATGTATGGGCAGTGGGCCCGCGCCTTAACAAGGCTCGACGTATTTGGCGCATGGCCGGAGCTCCTCTTCGGGGTCCAGTTTTCGTGCACAAAGTAAGGCATTGTGAGGTGGGCAAGAGTCGTTCATGCCGGGGCAGCGCAAAAGCCACGCAGTGTGAAAAACAGTTTGTTGCGCACATTTATTTGTTTTGCTAGCATGATTGCTTCCCCAGCATTCATATCACGCCATCAAGCTCCTTGTAACCCGTCGAGAACAAAGCGCCAATAATACAACATCTAACGTCAAGTTTACAGTGTTGACAGTAAAGCCTTTTAAGCAGGGGTCACACTGCTTATACATGAAATCATTCATCATGATGTATCTTTACAGGTGGTGCCGTGGGTAGCAGAAATCTCCTTAGAGGGATACATTGCAGCATTGTTTGAAACGCCCGACAAGCACCTGACATGGAGGTACTTAAACGTGAAAGATGTCAAACACGAACACCTAAGCAGACACGGGACAAACGTCGTGTTTCAGGCATCGGGCCTGCTCCAAGCAAACGTAGCTCAGAGCTACCACCTCTCCACCAGCCAGAAAAAATTAGCGCAGCGCACCGCAAGCATGGCCAAGTATACTTTTGAGCAAGAAACCTCATGAACCACGACCGAGTGGATGAAAACAAGTTTTCGAAATAATAATAAAAATACTAATGAAAACAGTCCCAATCTTTATTTTTTCTGCGAGTAAACCTTATAAAGAAATTAAAAAAAAACATTTTTCGACCTCTTGGTATGGCCTTTCTTTTGTTTAGGAGAATTATATCTCTAAACAGAAAAGTTTTACACAAAAATGGTGATGACAAGCAATTCTCGCTTTGATCACTGACAACCTAAGAAAATCGGTTTCTTAAGTTGTCTTAAGTCTTAAATGATTATAGTTTCGTCAGAATATTAATTAAGCACTGCAAAGCATAAAACGCAATATAAATTAAAATAATAAAAAGGGCAAATTTCAGTTATGTTTTTTTAAATATTATTTCAGGAAAACAACTTCAATTGAAAGGTGATAATAAGCTGGTGCTAAACGTTTGAAACTAGACCAAAACTGGAATTGATTATAGTCACGGAAAGTCGAGAAACGTAGAGTGGAGCCTATTATATAATCTCGCTATAAAGTTTCATAAAGGCTTCAACCTCATTATTACGACCATGAAGGTAAAATCGCGATGTTCCGAAGATTTTAAACTCGCACTCGAAGAGAAAAACTCAGAGCCTAAACGTGGGTGAAACTATGATGTATTTATAATGAAGAAAGTAAAACGGACCGTATACAGGATGTTATGGTAAGCTAACAAACTCGCTCCCACAAAAAGTACGCATCGTATAATAAAAGTTTTATGTAATATTGTTTTCTTCCACTGGACAAAAAACACCTGATATAATTAGGCTAAAATTAGTTTTTACTGATTTATTTTTAATTCATATATTTCGAGGCAAGGTTTTAACATATACGAAGCATTCAGGTCATCATGAAAAATAACTAAACCAGCGCACATGTAAAGAAATGCAGTGCCCCTGCAAGTATACAGCGTTCCGAAAATTTACTCGATTTGGACGCCTTTCTTATTCGGTTTTGGTCTCCCTATCGAAACGCATCTCCGTGCCGGCGGTCCCTGCTGCCCCGTGGCCAAAGCGCGCATGTAATGCGTGCCTGCCGGGCATTTTCGC
This sequence comes from Ixodes ricinus, assembly GCA_037355805.1. Classification (NCBI taxonomy): domain Eukaryota; kingdom Metazoa; phylum Arthropoda; class Arachnida; order Ixodida; family Ixodidae; genus Ixodes; species Ixodes ricinus. The sequence goes on from JAZHYW010006409.1 coordinate 44,265, forward strand.
CTGACATAGGTGAACCCAAGAATCAAAGCTTATCCTTTCAGTGTCCTTCGAACAGCGCAGAGAACCATTACGACGCCTCGCGCGGCACTTCCTTCCCTCCTTGGAGGGAAGCGAGGGGAGAGCTGCGCGCTTTGGCCACTTGGACCAGGACAGCTGGAGCAAATAAGCGCTCTTGACGGGTAGGTGACCGGTCTAGCCATGGACGGGCGTCTACTTGGCAGGCGGAGCACAAGTTCTTAGCCAGCCCTGGGATGACGACAAGAGCTGACCATTTCGCCCCACACTCCAAAGACCAAATCGCAAAAGCAAGTCACCGTCGTCAGGCATTCCAGAACAACCCTTTTCATCAAAGCACATCGTCCACACGAAATTTACAGACGTCCCGACTCCCTCACCCCTGCCCCGAGTGCGGTGTATACCACTCCATCCCTCCCGCCTACTGGTCTTGTAATTGGACGTGTAGACGATACTAAAACAAGTAGCTAAATCATCTTACTCGTTACTCGTTTAGAAAATAGTAACTAGGTAGGTTCCTCGTTACTCATATTAAAAATGAATGCGTTCCTTCTTAATATGAAACGACACTAAATGTGTCGTTTCACTCTAGCAGCAGCCGCCTTCTAATGTTTACATACTAAATTGCCGTTTTCCGCAATCTGTTGATTGCAGTAATCAACTGGGGATTAGCGTTGCTGCGGTTGTGAGCACCTGTTATGCATGTGCGTAAAACACTAAAACACTAACATTAAAAAACACGTTATCTACTCACTTTGATGTGCTAGCTGGTTGCTGAATCTATCTTTGTTATGTTTTACCACAGAAAGATTTGTAGATGAAACGTTCTTCCTTAGGTAATTACCAAATTCGATAATCTGTGTTGTAAGCGTTCGCCTAAAATGGTAACTTAATACCGTTAATCGTCACTCTCTCAAAAAGTGACTAAAAAACGGTATACTGGTTCTTTCTCTGTAAAAGTAACCAAGTGGTTACTTCGTTACCGATAAAAGTAACTGAATACAAGTAACGCGTAAGCTTGAAAACGTGTTTATGTACTCGTTTGCCTGTACATCACCCACTCTTCCCCCGATTTCTCCCACACCCTTTAGTGGGAGAAACGGCTGGCTCACTCCCAGGCAACGACGCACCCACCGCACTTCAAGCCCTCGCTGACCACTAGTCCCCTTGCTGAATCCATCCGCGAGACTTGGGCCGGATGGGCCGTCCTGACCGGGACGTAGTTCTCAGGCACAATTAAGCTTTTGCTCTCCTTTAACGCGGCAGTGTTACAGACCTCGTTTCTCAGAAAAGCCGGCGTCGGTGGCGTTGTGACGGAGACATCCTGATTGGTCAATAAGGTCATGACGTCACAGACACAGGACCTACCCCGGCAGTTTTAAACAAGCCACAACGCTCACATGAAACGAGCCCTCACGCGTGGATCACACACACACACATACACACACACACACACACACACACACACACACACACACACACACACACACACACACACACACACACACACACACACACACGCGCACACGCGCGCGCACACACACACACGCACACACACGCACACGCACACACGCACACACACACACACACACGCACACACACACACACACACACACACACACGCACGCACGCACACACGCACACACACGCACGCACACACGCACACACACACGCACACACACACTCACGCACACACGCACACACACACACACACACACACACACACACAGTGTGTGATTAAAACATAGCATGCAATGCGAATTAAAGGTCTCCTCATGTCTGAAAGAAGTTCACTTTATAAAATAATTTATTTGCGTTAAAGAAATATTAACTGGTGAATTTTAAGCGGATTCGAACCCACGGCCCTTCGGTTGCGAAGCAGACATGCTACTGGCTTAACCACGCAGTGACGCTTTTTTTAATTGCCAATTGGCCACGCAGAGACGCTTGCACGGCTTAGGAACGAGCAGAAGTTTGTATGTTTAGCTATTGCAATCCACTTTTAATGGCGAAGCCTAAGCGTTCTCTAAATTTTCGTTTTTGCTTGGATACTCTTGATCCCTCAGTGAGGCCTTCGAGGTGAAGGGGATGTTCTTCCACGTTGGTCGTCCGGAGGAAAAGGCTTGCGTTGGGCTTTGGAGGATGTGAACAGATCGGACAGGAAACTCGTAATTTTCAAACACCATAAATTCAACTTGTAGACACATGCGAATAAATGACCGATGATTGGACGAATACACGAAGACGAAGACAACTCAATTCGGGGCCTTGGCTGCCGTCAGAGAGTGGCTAGTATCATATCTGGCGGTACCGAATCAGAGACCCCTTTCTCTGTCTCGTTTGTACTCTTATCAGCTTCCACCTGTCTCTCTGTCACGTGCCCCGTGAGGGTCAACGTTCTCGTACGGCGCTGGAGCCCTGGCACAAAACTGTGCCCGGCGTAAAAGACACACACGGCCCTGGCCTCCGAACACACATAAATCACCCCTGGGGTACGATTTTGGTGACCGCGAGAGCGAGAGCGCGAGATCTAATTGCCCTTTCGCGAAGCGGGTAAGGATAGCGTTCGATCAGACATGTACACATTACTAGAATGAAGTAATTAAACACCGTTACTCGGTACTCACTCGAATAGTAACTAAGTACTTTGGTCGTTGCTGGGATTCAAGAAGAACGCGTTACGTCAGCTTGAATGTAACGCGTCATTTTCTCATTACTTTGATTGCGTGATTTTTATGAATCAATAAGGGAGTTACGTACACGACGAACTCAAAAGATTGTCCGCTCCTGCCACCAAGAAAAGAACACAAAAAAGAACGACGTGATCGAGATGAGGACGACATAACGCCAACGTAGATGTTTTGAAGCCTGCTGCTTCAAACAATCTACCGACTTATTTCCAAGCTTGAAGTCCGAAATGTTTACCAAATAGAAACTTGTTTTCTTTTGTTATAATTCTAAGGTGAAGTATGGTCGCTTTACAGAAAATGATGGTTTGCCACATCGATCGTTATTGTCTCATTCCTCTACAACAAGACATCACAGCGTTCGTTTACACGGATGACATATATTTTACCGGCCGATGTCGATATTCAGGCACTTCATTAAAAATTACGGAAGTAAATCAACATAAATATTTTCATTATTATTTGAAGCTGCAAATGTCAGAAGGTGTCACTGTAGGAAAGCGGTGAAGGTACAGATTAGGAGGTGATGGTGTGTTTCGCTGGGGTGTTTTTTCATGCGCTGTATTGCTCGTCTTTGTGCTTTCATTTCGCGCTTTACATGTTTTAAGTCGGCATGAACCAACTAGCTCAAACCAGGGTTACTAACAGTGTCACTGTCAGTAACAGCTATTGCCGTAACGCACGACAAAGCAGCGATGTGGTGAGTCTAATGAACAACCGGTCTTGACCTGATATATTATGGGGGTCCGAGGGTTCCCTACTTTAGCCTTGTCGCGTGCTCCTTGACCTTAAGCTGAGTCGGGCTTTGCGGCTTTATCTATTGGCGCCGCGCAGCGTCTTGTTCTACTCCGCGCGCGCCATCAGACAGGAAATGTATACTGAACCGATATTTTCGATGAAAATTGTCGATCGTAATGGACTTTATGCAACACCAACTAGTTATAAGCTGCGTAGCCTTGAGCGAGATCGTTTCCAAAATGTATTAAATTAAAATATAAGTGTTGTACGCAACCCCTGGTGGACGTTTGTGGTAGCTCGCGTCGTCACGTTGTGTTACTTGCCCGGTCAAGGCGGGACAGTGTGGGCAGGCACTCTGCCCGGTCTGGGCAAGGTGGAGCAAACTGACGCTCGTTACAAAGGGCGCAGCCGCTAGTAAATTATTCATCCGGCATTTGGCAACCTCTGCCGGTTCCGTGCTCAGCAAGCGTGCTGGTATCTGCCCGTACCTCGAGCTCGGACCTCGGTTGTTCTATGGCGACGTGCGGCAACAGCTACAGCAGCAGCAGCTTAGCTACAGCCAGAACCATTTATACCGTGAGAGTTTGGCCAATGGGCGGAGCTTGTGGCCCGCTAGAACCAGCGGATTTCGCGATAACACAAAAATGGCGTTCCACTTCTTTGTAATGTTTATTCTTGCAGAAATCGCAGAGTTCCCATGAATCAAAGCAACAAAATGGCGGATGGAAGTAATCATCCCCGGTTGTCGGACTACGCTGCTGTGGAGGCCAAACTTTCTCAGTATAAACGGCTCTGGCAGCAGCGGCAACGAAATGCTCTCCGATCAGCATGCGGCAAGTGTCTGCCAAGGAAGAGGCATAACGTGCTGCCGTGCACTTGCGATCCGTCCGCATCGTCGTCGTCGTCATTGTCGTCGCAGCGCATGCCCAGAACGATGCTCCAGGACATACTGTTCTCTGGCATTTCAGAAGAAGCGAACACCGCCCGTGCACATCTTTGATCGGTGCTCAAGGTTCGCGAGCACGCGGGTACCCATAGATCTGGCTTCGCTGTCTGCGAGGAATGCGCGCGGACGCACGTTCAATGTCCATTCCACACAATCAGAAACGTTGTTCTTGGAATATGGGATCGGTGGCCGAGTGGGCTAGCGCACACCAGAGCCCTATCTGTAGGGAGTTTGGCCATTCGTTGGAAATTATGGGAGACAAATGAGGAGTCGCCATTGGCCGAAAGCAGGCTGGGCGTGTTCCAGGGCATCTTCACAGATTCGAATGTGGCCAACCAGAAGCCGGAAATAATACCCTAGCGGTGGTCGCGAGACACAAACCTAATAAGTGCGTTGGAGTAACTTCGGTGATTGAAAATATGGTGCACGTGATGTTTCAATCACAGTCATCCAAAATCATGGTGGAAGTGTGCGACTAGCGAAACAATCGACATAATCCGTATGCCAAGCGCCGAGGGCTGAGAATCTGCCATCCGAGCGTTCACACTCTATCCGAACAAAAACAGAGTTAAGTGGCGCATTCGTTTCTTACATCTTTTCTGCATGATCATGATCGAAACATCACGTGTACCCTATTTTCAGCCATAAAGGGTTGATACACTTCACTCTTACGCGCTTATTAAAACCATACACCAACATATATCTTTGATTAAAACACTTTCTCGTCACTACCGCTAGAGAAT
>JAZHYW010006411.1:0-30962 GCA_037355805.1 Ixodes ricinus
ATATAAGAAGCATAACCGAAATTGGGATGATGCGGCGATATTTGTACATAATACCTACAACTCTTGATAATTTTTTACATGTCTGTTGTACAGTCTCGTCCCATGACATGTATTGGTTAAATATAATTTCGAGAACTTTTACGCTTTCAACTATATCTATAGAGTGTGTTCCAAGAGAGAGAATGGACGTATAGAAACAGTCTGTATTTCGTGATCTAAATAATACGGCTTTTGTCTTACTGCCATTTATTTTTAATGAATTTGCATTTGTCCAGGTATTTAACTTTTCCAAAAAATTATTTGCGGTACTTATAATCTGATCAGTATCATCACGTGAAAAGAATATACTGGTATCATCAGCGTAAATATTGAGACTTACATTGTTATCAATATTTACGATGTCATTGATGTATAGATTAAAAATAAGTGGTCCCAAAATGCTCCCTTGCGGTATACGCCGGCAGTCTGTTTCCTAAGATCCGATTGTTTTTTTTGTTTTATTTCAACACACTGGTATCGATAACGAACATAACTTCTATTCATATCTAGAGCAAGGCCACGAATGCCATAAATATGCAGCTTTTGAAGTAATGTTTTATGAGTGATCCGGTCAAACGCCTTTGAAATATCTATGAATATACCGAGCGTTAATAACTTTTGTTTCATTATTGCTCAAAATTAATTCCTTCTGTATTTATAAGGCAATTTCGGTAAAGAAACCCTTCCTAAATTCGTATTGACTGGGCGTTAAGATAGAATGTTTTTCGCAGAAACTATACAGCCTGTGATGAATTATTTTTTCTAGACCTTTTGAAAATATCGGTAAAACAGAAATCGGTCTAATTTTCGAGGTTGTTTTTCATCTCCAGCTTTATATAGCACAGACACCTTTGCTACCTGCATTTTTGGGGGGAAAGTTCCGTTCTGAATTTCTAGATTAAAAATGTGTTAAGCTAGGAACAATCGACCGCAAAACAGGCTTGATAGGTTAAGAAAAAGGGGGCGTAACTTGCTCCTTCAAGGGAGCAATTACGCTGACACAACCATTGCTCCCCAAGGGGAGCAACGGTAACGGGAACAACCTTTAGTCCCCTACCGTTAGTCCTTCAAAGTTGAACCCCCAGGACTAACATTTGCACCCTTGCATTTAGGCCACTGGGACTTAATGTTGCGCCCTTACCTCATTTATTACTAAATTGCGCCCTTACACACCTAGGTCGCGCTAGTCAACATCAAATTCAAAATTGGTAAAACAATATGTTATGGCTGGGGTAGATCTTTTCCACGCTCATTACATTCAGATATGACCAACGCTTATTTCACATTTGCATACGTATTCTTGCACACGTATTATACAGTTTAGCATAGACAAGGAATTAGAACACAGATGACACATGCACAACACACACACAATGACACACTAATTCATTTTTTTCTTTACTGTCACACGCTAATCCAATCGCAACCCCCAAAGGCTACCCATGCGCATCTTATACTGATAATATGAAAGGAGTCGTTTGGTCAGTGACCATCTCAACCGTGAGCGATGTTAGTCTATAAAACAGCGTCCCCGTAGGCTCCCAGCAGCCATGCTCTCGCTTCCCCACAAAGACTGCCCCACTTAGCGCATGCGCGTCTTCGTGGCAACCGCATCGTTTTTTGCTAAAAAAAACTAAAGCAACACAGGTTGTATAGAATACAAAAAAACAGGGTTAACCTTTTTTTGTCTTTGGAAACGTTTTTAAAACGTTCTACGCAGCTATTTTCATCCCAGTTAAACCAAGAACAAAATATAAACACTTTCAAAGCACGTTTTGAAGAATGCAAAGGGGGAGGACGCTAGGACAACGGTCGAAAGCCGCATGGCCAGTGCATCAACAATGGCGGCGCTCGAGTCAGCGCTGGCTTCCACGACATGCTGAAACAGAGGCTACGATCGTTATAAAGTGAGCTCCAACCCTGAAACATGGCTTCTCCTGCAATTTCTGATGCTACGATTGTCTGTGGATACCTCCCCTGCGTTCCGCAACGAGTAAGTGCGTCGCTAACGCTGGCCATCGGCGATGCAGCAGAGACCGCCATCTTGTCCACGCGTCTATTGCTGCCGCGCTCTTGCTCCCGCGCGCCTCTCGCTGCTGTTGCTCCCGCGCTTTTGCACCCGCGGATGCTTTTGCTCTTGCGCGTCTTTCGGTTAGTCCCGGTTGAGTGCAGTTAGTCAGTCCTCAGCATTTGCGCGCGATACCTAGCTCGAACCAGATGGTCTCTTCGGGAAACAAATGGGAGTTCAGAGGACCAAATGCTGCCATTAGTCCTTTGAGACCATCTTTTTTCTTAGAGTGTACACAGGCAGCTTTAACCGCAGTCAAGTCACCTTTAGCTGCAGTTACGCTTCGGCACCGTAACCACACTATTCTCTCGGACAACTATTTCGGAAGAGGTAAAGAGTGCGCGGGCACAGCTTTGATGGAGCTCAAGGTGCACAAGAGCACGTGCGCCCATGGCTTTCACTGCATAGCCAGAGAAAGTTGTCCAATAAACCTTTTGCTAAATTACCCAAGCACCAAGGAGCGTGCTTTGAGTGTAGTTGCACGCTCTGCACGTGCTGGAAACTGCAGTGATAAGGGTCGATATCATATGAGCGAATGACATTTTAGTGAATGACACTTAAGCGAAAAGAGGTAAGTTGAGCGAATCGACATTTTAGCGAATGACGTTTTAGCGAACATTGGTCATTTCAGCAAATGACGTTTTAACGAACGATGTTTTAGCGAATATGCTTGTTTTGCTTATTTTTCCTTTACAAGAGCCGTAAATGCTTGTCTGGCTTTTCTTTCTTTTTTTTACCGCGGCGAAAAACAACGACACGGAAATGCCTATTTTGGTTTTAGTAAAAGAACGTAGCAATTGTTTTACGAAGCAACACGGCGTGGAAGCGAAAAAGATAACATTACAGAAATGAAGAGGCGCGGCAGACGTCAAGAGCCACACGCTAATCCGTCATTCGCTCAAATAAGCGCCGCCATTCGCCAAAGCATCATTCGATGAATCGTAAGGGGCGGGGCTTCATTCGCTAAGACGTCATTCGATCGAGTGCCTCCCGCAGTAATAAATGTTCTAAAGCAAAAGTAAAAATAATTTTATCTTGCAGCCCCTTCGTCAAAGCCTTCCTTTGGTAATTTACCTGGAATCTTTTAAACGGGACAGGCGAGCGCGTGCGGTGCGTAGAGTTGCATCCCCAGCATTCTCCTGGATGCTTGGGGAATTTGGCAATAGGTCTATAGTGCGGTAACTGCGGTTAACCCTAGGTGCAGTTAAGTGTGAATGTGTAACTAGGGTACTAGAAACGCGAATCGTGCCTTTCATCGAGGAGCTTCGGGCGTCAATTGGTCACAACGTACCTCGGGGCCACTGGACTGCGCAGGCGAGAAGTACGACCACGCCGAGAGGTGCCTTCATGACTGTCGCGTGCCAGGGTGTGGCTCACGTCTGACAAATACCACGCAGGACGCGAAAGATATCCCGCCGCGCACACGTAATATCACCGTCGAAGCGGGGCAGCTTATCGGCCTGGCCTTTCGTGTGCAAAGGTCACACCTAGTGCGCCGAGATTCCAGAGTGTTTCCAACCGCTCGGTCAGGGTTTCGAGCTGCAGAGAGAAGGTGAGGTAAGCGTTCATTTCGCGTTGACCGTCTGCGAGCGCCTCCGTCTTTCCGGCCGCTTTCTTCCTCGTCTGGGGACAACGCAACGCATGCGCACTTGCGACCCATTTGCGCAGGGGCGTTCGCCATTCAATTGAAAACGCTCCCCGCGGTTTCACTTCCTCCCTCTCTTAAATCTAGGCTCTCTGGTTTCACCTGCGAGTGTCTGAAACTGTGTGACACACGCGCTTGCACGGGCACAAGGAGTGAGTGTCCGTGTTGACCTAATGACGACAAATGTCGACCTATCGAGTGGAGTGGAGGCCTGCCGATTTCCCACTTGATTACAACAGTGCTTACGTTGACACTGAACTCCAAGAAAGAAGTTTCTTTGAGGCGGATGTAAAAAAAAACACATTGGAGCCATTTTACTCTGTGAAGGTGGATGACCAGCGAAGCTGTTTAGCACTCGACAAAGTCGTGACACAGAATTTTGAACAAAGGTACGAACACATTTATTGTCTTGATCGGTGGTCATCGTGACGAAAGGTACGCACACACATGTCGAGGACTATCGCCGCCCCGAGAAGCCGGAGGTAACTAAACACGTGCGACGGGACCGCCACCCGGCGGAAGGAAAGGAAAGTAGGTACGCAAAAGCTTGGAACGATGACAAAGAGAGGGCGGTGCGAGCCCTCTCCGAGTTTTTGTTGACGCACACGAAAAATCCACCAAACCCTAAACAAAAACAACTTCGCTGTAAAAAAAAAAAAGAACTTTACGTGGGGATGAGATGACGGTGCCCGGGAACGTGTCTTCGACTGGTGTGTTTTTACCCTGTCCCAAGAAGTGGTCGCTCGATTTCCGCCCGGTGGCGTCGGAGAAATGGCGCGCGTCGCCGGCCGCGACCCTGGCCGTTTGACGGCAGCGGTGGTGGATGTGGTAGACACCTTTTTATGCTGCAGGTCGCCTTCCAGCTTAAAAGTTCTCGGAAGCTGCGGTAGGCAGGAGTTGGGACGTCATGACTGTACACTAGTCGCGACTAGAGCACTATATAGCTCCTTCGGAGCAGAGTAGCGCAATCTAGACCGCCATCTCTCGACGACTAGCGGCGAACACCCGAGGGTTCCAACTCCGATCAGAAATGCACGGGGAACTCGAGAAAATCGTTGTTTCTTCAATATTGTGGAGATGTACGGAACGACAATAGTTTTTGACATAATAAAGGAACATTTTAGAATAATTTGCACTAAGTTGCGTGCCATGTAAGGACGTAATTGTTTTTAAAAATTGCCTGAGCGGAATCGTGCAGCAGACGACACGGCGACGTCGCACCGTCCACGTGACCCGCTCCAGCCAACCCAGAAAGTCCATCTCCGCTGCGTACAAAAATCGTCTGCTTCAAACGCCATTGCCTTGAAATTGCCTTTTCAAACTTTTCACACGCATCCGATATGATGAAAACTTTGATAAAGTGTTTAGTGCTTTAACAACTTCGTGACAGACTAGTTTCGAAAAGTGTGAAGTTGGCGTTTACTAAACGCCAACTTCACACTTTTCGAAACTAGAATTTTTAATCTGCCTTGCTGAGTCGATCTCCATGTACTCTCCCATAGGGCGGGCCGCCTCCTGGAACCCTGAGTACCACGTGACTCGCGCCGCGCTGCTCTGTCGGCCATGTTGTCGGCGAAACACGCGGATCAAGGGATTGCGCTACTCTGCTCCGTAGGAGCTATATAGTGCTCTAGTCGCGACGACAGCGACATTCCGGTGGGGCGTAGCCAGGAAAGATTTTCAGGAAGTGTTTTGCTGTAATTAAGATGTTTAAAAAAAGAAAGGAAAATAATTGCACGAGCAAAAATTGTAGCATCATGCATCCATCCATCCACCGGACCCACTGCGAGTCCGGTAGATGGATGGATGAGCGCTAACGGCTATGCCATTTATGACGGCTGATAGCTTGCGCCACCTTGCCCGGAAACGAGGAAACCAAAAGTATGGCTCCTTCTCTCGCCCTTCTAAGCAAATTCCTTCCCCTTTGCATTCTTGTAACCATCACCAGGCGGTGTGGAATAATGACCTTTGAAAAACAACAACTAAATTATCTTTGCCTCTTTTCTCCGGAGAGGGAGTCGCCAACTTTCCGCTGGACAAACATTGTCGGCGTCACCCCAAGACCGGGCCCACTGGGACACAGGGTTGAGCATTTGGCCCAGAGTCACGCGGGAAAACGCAATTTTTCTCTGCGCCGCCTGTCCCCAGCTATGCCAGTTAGTTGTACGTCATTCAATTCCCCCTCGATGATTGCCACCAGTCTTCTAATCTCTTCTTTGTTATTGCAGTTCCCTTGTCATCCGTTCTGCTAATCTCGTCTGCAAACCCAAGCGCCCCTGCCGAACCCGTTGTCCCCGGTTGTCCCCTCCGGGACGCGTAACCGGAGACCATATGTCTGACTGTCCCGCCTTCCCCTTGGCATACGGCACACCACGTATACATTTACTCACGCTTTACCTTATGTGTCATAATCCTAAACACTCCCGTTCTATACTAAGCTAACAGCGACCTCCCCCATGAATTATGATGCCAATGTTCTTTCCTTGTTTCCCGATTTCGTCCCCTATACATAGTTAAAACCGATTGTCTCCTTTTTTTTCCGTAATTTTTACGCCCCCAGCCGCCAGGATCGCGACATCCGGCAGCGTGACACTCTGGCTTTTGTGACGTCATTTGTTGCCGCTTTAAGATCACTTCCAATGCATGGGCGGGATAGGACGCGAAACACAGTGGTCGGACACGCGAGTGGGGATTGAGCTTGAGATCCCTCGGTTCTGCAGCACGAACGTTCGCTCCACGTGCTCCAAGCTGTGGTGCTTTAACACACGCGACGGCTTTGCGTCGAGTGCCACACACTTCTATGCTAAGCTACCTGTTCTCTCATCATTTCCTTACAGAGTGACACAGAATGCACTCCAAAACCTCAGTAACCTTTTGAATACTTACCGGTAATTTAATGATAAATAAATATAAGATCCAATTAACAGCGATTGTAAAAAAATTAAGTTGACACATTGCATTTTTACATGTTTATAACATTATTATTTTCTCTCTAGCACGAACTTACAAAGTAGCTAAAGCAACCGGTCAAGCAAACCTTGACCGAAGCTTGTGTCTACGTCCTCACAGAACACGCGGTGCACGGTGTCTCCATGGCATGGTATGGCCAGAACATGGTTGACATTTCGACAATAAAATAGGCACTACAATTTCGTTGCAGTATCGCTTTAAAAACATTTTGCCCTTTTACCATATTTTCAATGTAGGTAGTATTGGTATTGCTTTGAAGAAACTGTCTTCAATTCACTTTGAGAAAAGTCCACTCCCCGCCTGGTTTGCAAGGTTCATACGATGACGTCGGAAACATCTGTTCTGTTGATGGTCAGTACATTTAACTTAAACGCTTGTGCTTTTTTGGTTACAGGTCCCTTCCAGCACTAAGCAGGGAAGAGAATGGCCAACAGAGGACTGATTGCAGGAAGAGTAATTGCATCTGCCGCTACCACGGACAATGAGCAAGCTGCGACATCTCAGAAGGAGCAGTCAGGGTGTTACGAGTAAGCTGTGGCGTCTAAGTGGGATGAGTCAGGGTGTTTAACATAAATAAGTTGAGGTGAAAAATCTGACTCTCATCTTATGTCTTATCAAATTCTGTGAAGTTTGAGATAATTTATTTCACTATTTTGGGCCTGATTAAGGAAAAACTTTGAACTTGTGGCTCTGTCAGGGTGTGGTGTACCTCATTGCCGCCTACTTGATTTTCCACATTAATATGCAAAGAAGGCACATAAGATGCTACTTTCATTGAGCATGGTTTTGGGGACTGCTACATGAAGCCGCGAGTGAAGGTACTGGAATTGATCAATTTCTACAGAGCGATCGTGGCTTGTGTACCACAGTTAGCCTAGCGTACCCTACACTGTAATAAATACCCCTGTCAGACGGGCATTTAATGGCCTTCAGAATGAACTCCTTCAAAGAATTGATAAATCAGCTCACGATCTCGGCTCTGCCTGTGCCCTTCAGTGTTCGCATGTTCGCAGATATTTTAAGGAGTTTGCTCTGAAGGCCATTTAAATGACCGTCTGACAGGGTATAAGCCAGTTTGTGCCCAAGGCAACATGAGCTCTTGCCACGACGTGGGCAAGAAATGTACATAATGTGTGAAATAAACTTATTTCGGTGCATGATGCTACCTGTTTATGCCTTTCCCTTCACACTTCCTGACTTTGAAGAAACCCCTTAAAGGCAGCAAGAAAATACTCTCAGAAATCACCGTTAAAACTTCTAGGTGGATGCGAAGGAATACTCCCGTAGGTACACAGAACTCCCAAATGGATGTGAAAGAATAGTCCCATAAATGCACGTAAAAACTCCCATATGGATGTGAAAGAATGGTCCCACAAGTGCACATAAAAACTCCCATATGAATGTGAAAAAATAGTCTCAGAAATGCACGTAAAAACTCCCAAATGGATGTGAAAGAATACTCCCATAAATGCACGTAAAACCTCCCATATGGATGTGAAAGAATAGTACCACAAGTGCACATAAAAACTCCCATATGGATGTGAAAAAATAGTCCCATAAATGCACGTAAAAACTCCCAAATGGATGTGAAAAAATAGTCCAATAAATGGACGTAAAAACTCCCATATGGATGTGAAAGAATACTACCGTGGGTCCACGTAAGGACTCCCAGGTGGATGTAAAGGAATATTCCCGTGAGTCCACGAAAACACTCCCATAATGATGTGAAAGAATACTCCCATGGGTCCACCTAGGAACACTTTGATGGAAGTAAATAAATACTCCCATTGATCCACGAACAGACTCCCGTACTGATGGGAGTTCTGTACTTACCCCTTGCACTCCCCAAAAAACTCTGGCCTGCATGGGAGTCAACTTCGAACTCCCAACCCGCAGAGTATAAAAAACTCCCAGATGGGAATGCGCTAGAGGACAAGCGTTATACTCCCATCTAGGGATATTTTCGTTTAGTGTGTATTAACACTGACCGCCGGCTTTTCTCCTCTTTCCTTCCTTCCTCCTTCCCCATCTCCTGTTTCCTTTCTCTGATCTCCTTTACGTTTCCCTCTGTTTTTCGGACGGGACGTCGTCGGCGTTTTTCGCGCATGACAAACTCCGTCCTCTCTACTACTTTACGGAATTCTCCTCCTCCTCCTCCCTTCGTCAGACGCGTAAATGTCAATTCTTTTTTTTTAATTTAGGGCGCGTCATTGAGAGGTGCATTGGCAGCACACGCGGATAGATGCAGTTCTCACACGAGCCAGAAGTACAAGCGGCGACAAATACGCCTATATCCTTCTGATAAATAACGATTTGTGTTTACTAAAAGTTGACAAACATTATTCTTCAGGTGTGCGAAAAACGTGAAGGCAGTACGTGCTAGAACGAAATCATTGCGTCTCGATCGATAGCTGATTTCAATACAGTCTGAGTGCTGCGCCGCCATTTGTTTCCAAGAGCCGCACGAAGCGTGTGCCTCGTTCATTGGCACCTTCTCTTTTTTGTTTTTTCGGATATAAGAGATACGAAGCACATCGATGGTTAGAAGTGCCTCAATGTTGCTTCTGTACTGCGCTAACACAGCATCATTGAGGAACTCTATCAAGGGGCTTTAACCAACACACTTACAGGCATGGTGGAGAAGAAAGAAAAAAGAAGACAAGGTGATTTCAATCACATAATTTCTTGCGGCCTCAATTTGTATGAAACTTTTCCGCCGAATATTATTCTCGAAAACAGCATTTATTTAGATTTGGAGTTTCCGTCATTCGGCAGTTTTAGTTGAAACGCTTCTCTGTGACTGATATTGAATAATGATAGGGAAAGAATCATTTCTTGTCACGGCGAAGAAAAAAAGTAAGTGGTTCGCGTCTCTGAGGTGAGAAAAAATCAGTGTTGGGTTTACCTTTTCTTTTTGCATTCGATAGCTCAATAGTGATGAGGACCTGAAATTAAATAACTTGAAATAAAAGTTGAAAAGTGGAGGGGGAAAAGCACTTTTGTGCCCCCCCCCTTCTTCTTGGACCTTTTTTCAGCCCCATCAGCGAGTAAAATATACCGGCAAGCCACTTCTTCAGTTTTGTTAATATTTCTCTAACGCGGTGAGTCTGATATCTGTGGCATTCGCATAATTCTGGCTAATATAACTTTGACTGACCCGCACAAGACACTGATGTTTTTTTACTTCACTTATACACTCTAAAGAAAAAGGGTGTATACGGGTACTCCCCTCAGGGAAGTTAGACCGTGTCCCACATGTGATTCCCCTGGGGTGTATATTGTATCCCCTCAAGTTGGGGATTTCAAGTATTCCCTAAATATACGGGATCACTTAGCACCCCCCCCCTTAAAATCCACGGGCTTCAACCGACACCCCGTACTTCGGGTGCTGTTTGGCGCCCTTTGTTAAATTCAGGTACTGATGTTACACCCATAATTAGAGGAATTATTTGGAACCACTTTCAGCTCTAAGGGAGGCACACGGATCCTTTCTAAATAGCACGCTTTATGACGCCATTTGTTACACCCAAGTATTCATGTAACACCTGAAAATTCAGGTATTACTTGGCACCGCTAATAACTCTCAGGGAATCACCTTATCCCTCCTAAATTGGGTGCTTTTTGGTGCCCTTTTTACACCTATGGACTCACGTGATCCTCATAATTGCGAATGCTGTCGGACACTATGCAAAACCCCGAGGGTTCCCACGACTTCCCACTTTTGGGTCGCTCTTGTACACGATGGGATTGGCGCAGTGGCGTACCAACTTGTTTTTGAGTGGGGGGGGGCAAACCAGAACCCCTCCCCCACCCCCAAAGAACCGGGGGCGGTGCCCTTGGTATTCCTTGGGCGCCGGCGGCCAGTGTTAGCCCTGCCCAGCGGTGGCTGTTTCAGGGGGGGGGGGGGGCAAAACACATGCCTTGCCCCCACTCTGAGAAATGAAGGGGGGGGGTAAGCCCCCCCCCCCCGGTTGGTACGCCCATGGACCGCGGAACACAAACTGTGAGGGCCCTTTTTGGGACCTCGAGACTCGGCTAACTGGCTTGTTCAGGTGTGCTGGAGGGGCGATTTTTGAGGTCAGCTGTCATACGAAAGAGTTCTGAATTATTTGCGCATCCAGTTCCTTAAGGAGGCACTTCGAGGAGGTTTCAGAGAAAGAGAATACTCACTGGCAATTTGCATGCATCAAAATTTAACTGAGAACTTCTGGAGACAAACAGTCCAAACATTTAAAAAAAATTCATGCCAGTCAAGTCATGCAAAAGTAATGTGAACCACGTTTTTATTGTAAAATCGAAAACTTTAAAAATTCAAAAGCACAAAGAAATAGTAAGTAATAAAATCTTGGAGCCTGCCAACAAGCTTCAGGGCAACCATTCTCAGTGGTGTTTCTTTCAGCCCAATCGTGCGCTCAAAGAGAGTCAAGGTGGACTTGATCCCCGTTGCATATTCAAAAAGTCAAGTATATCGCGATCATGAGGCTGATGCCATGAATGACGTCGCCAGCATCCACCGACAGGTCCTCCACCTGGACTTGAACAGCTGCAGATGAGAAGGCGTCCCCTCTAGAGAATAGGACCGTCGGATGAGGGTATCTTTCTCCTGGAACCTGCAATATAATAAAGTACCACACTTAAAAATGTATGCAAATATGAGTCATGATTATACGTTCTATTATTTTTCATGTTTAGATATAATAATCAGAGTTTGCCTGCTTCCGTATGTTGTGTGAGTGCATAATTTATTTTTTCATCTCACGTAAGTGATTTCGATGCTTGCTGCTATTAAGTTTGCATAGACACTTGAGGCCTTTCACGAAATGGTCACATATCACAAGTTGAAGTGAACAGGTAGTGTTTCAATTATTGTAACGTAATGTGACCTTCATGTCCCTAGTACGAAGCGGGCAAATGTTTGGGTGATGCATATAATTCGAATATGAATTTAATTCAATTTGACCCAATTGCTGCAACGCCAATTGTCAAAATGCCGATCAACATTTGCTCATGTACTAAGCTAGAAAATTGGGCCAGTTTATGCTTCGTAATTTGTCAACGCTCATAAGAAACCCTGCCGGGCAGACGCATGAAAAGGAAATATTTTCCTGCGCAGCTCGCGTTTTCGATTTAAACACTGTTACGGGCTGCGTCATGCGCTTGGAGCGCTCTGTAGCCTCAAAGTGATTAAGTTTTTTGCTCAAAAATACACAAAAACTTTATTTAAAACCAATGTCTCAGCAGATCTCCCGATATGCATCGCGTTTGTGTCGTCTTTAGTCAAGGCTACAGGGGGCTGGCTTGGCTGTGAGCTCCGCCACCCTATGGCGTCAATGCACCGCAAGCCGGCCATTCGAGTTGTCCCTCCCCGCTCTCCGCAGGAGTTGATTAGGCACAGGAGAAAAAATAAACCCGGTTCAGCCAAGTTAGACAAGTCTGGGATGCACACAGCCTGCCCCCCCCCCCCCCCCCCCCCCCGTTTCCGTAGAGCAGTGCTGCTTTTATGCGGTGTGATGCGACAGTTTTTTGGTTTATTTAAATAATGTTTTGCAGTCTTTTTGAGCAAAAAAATTCGGGTCTCCGTGGTGTGGGCAGAACATGGTTGAAATTTAGACAATAAAATTAGTGCTAAAAGTTTGTTGCAGTAACCCTTAAACAAAAAGTACACCCTTATTTTTAACAGTTCACATCAAACATGTTTATAACTAGCTACCCTTTTGTGCTAGTTTCATTTTCTATCGTTTCATGGTCTCGGTAACTTTAGGAGTAAGTGACAGTCCCGCAAAAATGTCATCAAGCATGTAAAAAAGTTCAAAGCCTGAAAAATTGACAGCATACTGCAAGCTTTTGAAAAGTCAGACCAAACAAAACGACCCATGGCAAAAACTGTAGGATACCTGTGCTACTGAAATTGAAATCAATATACATTTCTAGCAATTTACTCCTACAAACTATAATTTTCTTCACTCTCACACAATCACTAGGCGAAAGTAGCAAAAGCCCTTCCATTATAATATTTGTGTGCACTGCAAACATGCAAGAGTTATCAACTTTCTGAGAAACGTCTATAAAGGATAGTGCACATATACGGCACAGAGCTAAATCAACAGTAAAACAGTGCTGACTTGAACTTAACTTAGCACTGATACAGCAGTGTACCAGTGTCGGATCATTAACAAAGAGCAAAATCAGCACTATTCCCAGCACTTGCTAATGCTCTATCGTAAGGTTCCGCATCTGGGTGAAGCTTATCAAATCACCGCATAAATTGGCTTCGGAATGCATCGCGCTACGATTTACTACAGAGGCGCCTAAAGGTAATGAAAGAATCGCAGAAAAAAAATTTCAAAGAACAAACTTACCCGAGTAAAAGAGCAAAAAAAAACAACTGGTTTTGTCTACCTATGGCAACCCGTGTGCTATATGCGCACCCTTCGACTGGCACAAAAACCGACAGATGGCGGCAACGGCACAGACGCCTTATGGCAGCTCAGTAGCTCCACGGTCACGGCAAAAGCACACCGCATGTAGCTGAAATTATTCGACGAACCATCAGTTTGATTAGTTTTGTGTCCATTTAATGTGTTTTATTGGGAGTGAAAAGAAAATAATGTTCTCACAATTATAGCACCGAAAAAGTGTGCACCGCTTATGACTCAAAAAGGTTGTCTGGTTTGGGTGCTGTTGATGTTGTTTACGGTTTTAATGGCGCAAGAGCAACAATGGCCATACTGCGCCAAACAAGGTGGGTCAATAAAAAAGGGTGAGTTGAATTAAACTATGGGGGAATAGTTCTATAATTTGTTTAATAATCCAATATTTTCAAGAAAATCAAAAAGACGTTTGAATGAAATCAGTGGTCGCTCACCAAGTAGGAAGGCAGGGTGAAATGGAATGTGATATTTGAAAAGATCAGGAAAAAAGAATTTGTGCTGCTGCCGAAGACCAGGACAAAGAAATAAAATATGAAGAACAGTCAAAGGTTCACCGCAGAGCTCACATGTTGGAGGTTCCCCACCAGTAAGCAGGTAGCTATGCGTAAGGTGGGTGTGGCCAATTCTCAGGCGGCATAGGAGGACCTCATGGAATCTATTTTTGTTGTAAGATGTTTCCCAAGTACCAAGGTCTGGCTTGATGGTGTGAAGCTTATTGTTAACCTCTGAATCCCACTCAGACTGCCAAGATCGCAAGACTGCAAGTCTTGTAGGCATTTTTAAGTCTTGGTGGGGGATGCGTACATGTGACACCGGAAGATTTTGCGAAGAGACGGCCAGTTTATCTGCAGCCTCGTTGCCAGCAATGCCCACATGGCTAGGAATCCAGCAAAACCTTATGTCGTGGCCATCCTGTAGGCCCTGCTGCACCTTAACACGCACAGTTAGGGTCAGCCGATTCTTTGTTGATAAAACAGAACACACAGCCCTAACAACACTTTGGGAATCTACAAAGATGATGGCTTTCTTTGTTTTACTCTGAACTATATAGTCAAGCGCCATCATGACCCCATATAGCTCGGCAGTGAAAATACTGGCAAGAGTGTTTAGACGAGTGACTTTGGAAAAACGAGAGGAGTATACAGCCGCACCAACAAACATTGACGACTTTGCGCCATCAGTGTAAAAATGATTATAATCTTTGTATTTTTCCTCCAATGCAAAGAATTCCTGCTGTAAAATTAAAGGTGAGACACTTTGCTTCCTGAATTTTGTGAAGCACCAGTCACAAAAAATGGGTTTGATATTCCATGGGGCAGTACGGTATGAACTATCCAAGAGGTTAAAATCATGAGTCAGATTGAGGGAGGAGCGAAGACTCTCGACACGAAGACTCAAGGGCCGCACAACAGTTGGTTTATTGTTAAATTGGCGAGAAAACCTAGAGTTTTGAATACAACTATAAGTGGGGGAGCTGGGGTCCGACAAAATTTTGTAAGCATAGGTGAGGCTAAGCAGCTGTCGCCTTTTCTCAAGCGACATTTCATGACAGTCAACATACAAGCTAAGCACAGGGGACGTGCGAAAAGCACCAGATGCCAAACGCAGCCCAAGGTGATGTACTGGATCGAGCATTTTTAAAGCAGATGGTCTCGCAGAGGCGTAGACAATTGAGCCATAATCAAGGCGGGATCGAATGAGAGAAGAATATAGACGAAGGAGACATTTCTTATCCGAGCCCCACGACTTGTGCGAAAGAACTTTGAGTATGTTCGATGCCTGCAGAGTTTTTTGCTTGAGCTGTTTGAGATGCGAAATAAAGGTAAGTTTACGGTCGAAAGTAACTCCTAGAAATTTGTGCTCCGTTTTGACAGCAATGTTGTTTCCATTTAAAAGAAGTGTAGGATCTAAACAGAGGCCACGCCTTAAAGAAAAAGGAACACAAACAGTTTTCTCCGGAGAGAACCTAAAACCATTCTCATCAGCCCATGTAGTCATTTTATTTATGGCCAGTTGTAGCTGCCGCTCACAGCTAGACATATTACATGACGCTACAGATATCTGAATGTCATCAACATATAGCGAGTAAGATACTGAGGGGGGAATGACTTTACTAAGAGAGTTAATTTTTACTGCAAAGAGTGTGACGCTTAGGACTCCACCCTGAGGAACGCCATTCTCTTGAACGAACCAGTCTGATAAAGTTGTTCCCAACCGAACTCGAAAAGTGCGCTTAGACAAAAAGCTCTCTATGCACTGAAGCATTCTACCACGTATTCCGTACATAGAGAGGTCGCGCAAGATGCCATACCTCCAAGTGGTATCATAGGCCTTGTCCAAATCAAAGAAAACAGATACACAATGCTGCCTGTTGACGAATGCCTCACGCACAAATGTCTCCAGCCGCACTAACTGGTCTGTTGTAGAGCGTTCAGGCCGACAGCCACACTGATTGATATCCAAGATGTTATGCTGCTCGAGGAAATAAATAAGACGCCTGTTAATTAATCTTTCAAAGGTTTTCCCCAGACAACTTGACAATGCTATTGGTCTGTAACTTGCAGGGAGGGAAGGGTCCTTGCCAGGTTTCAACAGCGGTATAACTTCAGCCCTTTTCCATTCAACAGGAAAGTATGCATCACTCCACAGGCTATTGAAGTAAGCGAGAAGGACACTGAGTGACTCTCTAGATAAGTGTCGGATCATGTCGTAGTGAATTCCATCAGGACCGGGGGCTGAATGCTTGCGGGAGTTCAGAGCCACTTCGAGCTCAACCATTGTAAATGGCTGATTGTAAGGTGCAGACGCTCCTCCTGTGAAGCAGAGCCTTGTCTTTTCCATGCTTGCCTTACGCTTCAGGAACGCTGGAGAGTAATGTGCGGAGTTTGAAACAGCAGCGAAGTGAGTTCCCAACACATTAGCCTGGTCTAACAATGAGGCTCCAGAAGAAGGAAAAAGGGGGATTGTAAAACAGCGGTATTTCCCCTCGACCTTGTGAAGTCGGTCCCACACTTCCTTTGCTGGAACATAGCTGCTGATGGAAGACAAGTAACTTCTCCAAGATTTTCCTTTAGCCTGCTTCCGAGTCCAACGGGCACAAGCTCTGCGCCTCTTGAATTCAATCAAGTTCACAGATGTCGGGTATCTACGAAAGACACCCCAAGCCTTATCTTGGTTATTCTTTGTGGTGGAACAATCCTCATTCCACCATGGCTTACATTTCTTGGGGATGTTCGAAGAGGTTTGAGGGATAGAGCAAAGAGCAGCACCAATTATATGCTCTGTGATGTAGGCTGTGGCATCGTCATGAGTTAACGAAGAGAACATAGAATGGACAAGCTCGGATTTTTGGCTAAAAAGAGCCCAGTCTGCTTTTTCTAGCTTCCAACGTGGAGTCCGTTTCATGAGACTGGGAATAGATTTCAACGCTCTCCAGAGCAACCGGAAAGTGGTCGCTTCCAAAAGGATTATTTAAAACACTCCATGTGAAACAAGACACCAAGGATGGGGATGAAATGGAAAGATCAATGGATGTAAATGAGTTGTGAGCTGCGCTAAAAAAGGTAGGCTCTTTGCTGTTCAAAAGACAGAGGCTAGATGACAGTAAAACCGTTCAATGACTCCACCACGCGAGTCCTGGCGAGTGCCACCCCACAAGGGATGGTGGGTATTAAAATATCCTAGAAGTAAAAAGGGGTGAGGGAGCTGAGTAACTAAATCATGAAGATCATGAATATGCAGTGGAACATTTGGTGGAATATAGATGGAAACAACGGTGATAAAGCGGTCCAAGAGGAGACGTACAGCTACAGCCTCAAGGGGTGTAGAGAGAGGATCTGGGAACAAGCAACTCCACTTTGGACGATCACCGCTACTCCACCAGATGAGTTTGATGTAGAACGATCCTTTCTAAAAACTTGGTGACGACGTAAAACCGACAGATGATGATCGTTGAGGTGTGTCTCTTGTAAAGAGAGAGCTATAGGACGGAGGTCGTCCATAAAAAAGTTAACATCGTCAATATTTCGTAAAAGGCCGCGGCAATTCCACTGCATAAAAACAATTTTTCTCATTTCGTAAATATATTAAAATCTTAGATAAAAAGGGAGGGCAAAGAAAAAAAAACGAGTAGATTCGATATCAAACAGGCAGCCACAACAGGCACGTCATTTAGGCGCAATTACTGGTTTTTTGCCTTTGTGTTTGCTCTTCGAAAGCTGCCACTCCATGTCATCCTGATCGGATGCAGGAGTGGGCGACTCTGTGCACTGCTCCATCGCCTCTGCCTCTAAAGGTGGGGCGCTCCCTGTAGACTTGGGAAGGCTGGAGGCACGAGGAGCTAAACCCCGGCCCAGACCAGACCCAGCTGAAGAGGCGGACGAGGTACTGGGCGAGTTCTCACCCAGGTCCACCCGTTCCTGCCCCTTGGTTACCGGGAGAGCAGCACGAGGGTTGTGCCGCTCCTTGGTGGAGGAGGCGGCCCTCTCCAGTGAGTTGGGGCGAGAGTGTCGCTCCTTCCCACCGGGGGAAGGCGTCGAAGTCAGGACGGGCATTGGCCTTGCCTGCCTGTCCTGAGACTTGGGGGCTGCTAATGTGCTCCCTCCAGAAAGCGGGGGAAGCTGCTGCCCCTGCGGGGGGTTAGGGCCCGAAGGGCCACTGCCAGGGCTTCAGGCGAGACCTGGGTGGCCTTCGATTCTGTTCGCGGTGGAGGGCCCCTGCGCACCGCGTCGGAGTATGTGCCTTTCGAAAGAAAGGAGAATCTTTGCTTTGCCTCTGGGTAAGATATATTTTCTTTTGCTCTTAAGGTGAGGATTTCTTTTTCCTGTCGCCACGAGGGGCAAGAACGAGAGTATGCGGGGTGAGGTCCCTTGCAGTTGACGCAGAAAGCTGCCCCTTCACAGATGTCGGCTAGATGGTCATGGCTGCCGCACTTTGCACACGTCTCCTTCCCTCGACAGCTGCGTGATCCGTGGCCAAAACGCTGGCAACGGAAGCACCGCTGGGGGTTGGGGACATAAGGGCGGATACGGCAGTTAAGGTATCCTGCCTTGATGGTTTCCGGCAGAGTGTTTCTTTCAAAAGTAAGGATTACGTGTTTGGAAGGAATTTCCTCACCATTTTTACGGAATATGATGCGCTTAACGGCAACAACGCCAACACCTTGGAGTCCCTCTAGAAGTTCTTCCTCACTAGTGTGTAAGAAGTCGTCCTCGGAGAGGACCCCACGGATGGTGTTGAGCGTGAGGTGAGGGCTGACCGACACTTTTACATCAAGAAAATTAGTCAGCTTCAGGATCGCTTCACTTTGTTTTTTGGTGGTTACCTCCACTAGGAGGTCTCCGGAGTGCTGCTTTTTAGCCTTGTACGAGAACCCGACAAGGTTTTCTAGTACCTTCGCAACAGCAAAAGGCGACAGCTTTGCAACAGGTTTTTGTTCATCAAGCGAATGAACAACGAAAAATTTCGTAAATGCTTCTCCTTCAGAATCTTTGTCGAGGGTCTTGGGTTCAAGACAATGCCTTTCAAAGGCTTGCCCTGAACGGGGTTTGGAAGAGAGGGGCGCCATAGGAGGGCAAAGAGTCTTCAGAATCCGCGGTGCACCGCCCACCACCGAGCCCAACAAGGGGTTAGGTAACGCACCATAACAAGAAGGGCTTGGCTGGAGACGTTACGCTAACAGTGCTGCCGGGAAACTATACCCAAGTGTGGGTCAAGACAGAGGACCATCGCCACCCAAGGTTAGCCCTTGCCGCCAAAGAGGGGTGAAAATGGAGTGAGAGAAGTGAGAGAGAAGTAAGAGAAACAGGAAAGGTAAAAGTGAAAGATTGGAGAGGATAGATAGAAGAAGAGGCGACTAGACTGAATCATCCTGGCCGGGCCTTACCACGACTCCCGTCTACGAGAAGCGGGGGCCGAAGTGGTGTATTGCCTCACCCGGGGGTCCCCGAAGGGTCCAAACCTACCCCGGGCTCGGCTCAACCACCAGGATGCCCTTTTCCCCGGACACGGGAAAGCCACGCACAGCCATACGTGGGCGGGCGAACCCGCATGGCTCAGGGTCCGTTGTGACGCCACTCACCAAACACCTGCTTACACAGGTGCCCCCTGCGGGGACATTACTAAAGTATGTGTTGCCATCTTTACTAACTGAACTTGAAGCAAATGATGTGTGTATTTTTGGAAAGTCAAATCGAATGTTAGCGGACATCCTACTACAATCCCATTTTCTTTATGATACCGTGTAGTGTCACGCATATGTTCTGAAATTGTTTCTATCTGAGTGGCATATGTCTTTTAGTTATCTTTCTAAGTGTAATGATTGGAGTGGTGTGCTGGTGTATATTTGATTTCTTGGATCTAGTGTATTTTTATTTTACGCTGTTTTTCCGCCAAGGTGTGTATGGGAACTAGGGCCTCGTCAAGCTGCAGTAGCAGCTTTTTGCCCTCTTTTCTACCTTTTTTCGTTTTGCAATGAAAAAAGGAAATAAAAGATTATTATTATTATTATTATTATTATTAAATGTAACTGCCGATCGTAGTGATTAAAAAGTGTGACTTCCTCAGCATTTTATCCGGTGTTAGGAAGCTGATGCAATATTGCTTTGCTCTGTCGCGGACTGTTTAAAGGGAGACTCAAGCGGTTTTTGGGGAAGCTACTTTTTGGTGCGATGGCGTTAAGGAAGTGTCAGTGAATGAGTATCTTCAGTTTTAAAAGGCAGAACCGCCTATTAATCACGCAGGAATAAAATACGTGCGGACTCTTTCCTGTACTTGCGAGGACCAATGAAATTATCGTATGTTTGAAAATTTTGGCGGCCTTTGTAAAGTTTCGCTAAAGAAACAATTTTCAGTTTATTTAAATATGTTGTGCAGGATAATTTCACAAGACGTAAAGTAGTTCTAGTTTAGAATACGCGATACTGCAATTATCGTTTCACAAACAAGGGACTACGTTTTCTCCTTGCCGTCCTCCGCGGGGGTGAATTTCCCGTTCCCCCAGGATGCGCGGAAGCGCACGTATCTGCGCGCACATGGCGTCGGTGTTGATCATCGACGTGGACGGCGTGGTGAAAGCTCATCGTTCCGAAGCGCTATCCTTGACTGTGAATTTTCGTCGTGTGTCGTTATGATAACCCAGCACGTACTAGAAGGGAAGACCCACCTACTCGTGCGGCGATGCCGTGGCGGCACTCTCAAGACAGCAGAAACGCCCGTGCCGTCGTGTTTGTTTACTTCGACTACAGTGGTGCTTTCTAAGCATTTGTGTCCTCGAACATCGCCCGGATTTCTTATTTGGCGCATTTCATGCGTGTGCTCAAGTTCAAGGTATTACTGGCGCGTACCGTATAAAGGACGCGAAGTTTCACGCGTTTTTATCACCGGAGAAAAGTTATTAGTGTTAGCAATCCTGAACGCTCGCAACGTCTATCTGATCACGAAATCATATTTCTACGTTGCTATATCGCTGCTAAGATTACATTGTCTTTTATAATCGTAGAAAATGCGTGTGGCGATATTTGTACTATTGCAATGTCGTGTATAAAGTCGTGATCGTCCAAGACGGCGTACGGCATCTTTTTATTTTCTTTTTTTCATCCACTGTACCCTGCAAGCCTATCAAGAAAAATCAATAATAAAGCTTTAGGCTATAGAAAACTGTCTGTCTCTATTCTGTTACGGCATTGAGTAGCAGTGCGTCCCCTTTTAGAGGGGCCGCTGAAACAGCTGACGGCGACCCGCTGTGCTTGTAGTAATTTCAGGTGTATACGCGCGGCGCAGAGCTGTCGTTCCGGTCGCTCCGGTTGCAACGGACGCAGTCGTAGGTACGCGCTCGTTGCACATGTCTGAACCAGCCTTCCCCCCGTCCTCCCGAGGCGAAAGTCAACGTGGCGACATCGTTTGACATCACGTAACAGAGGTAACGCTGCGATGTCAAACGTTGGTTTGGTTACGACTTGCCCCAACCGCAAATCGAAGAACGCCCGAAAAGGTCTGCGTTTCATCGTCCTCGGAACCCGAACAGGACTCCGAAGCGCTGCTATCGTCCACATCGCACGTCGGAGTGGCGTCATAGGAAATCATCCCCAGGTCGGCTGTCCGCCGAAGAATTTCAACCTCCAACGGCATCAGGTCCTCGAGCGTGGAGAACGCCACCATGATCGAAGCTCGAATGACAAAGAGGTTCGGCCGATGCGGCTACATCGGGATCACTGCGCGACGGAACGTCGTCCAACGCCATTGGCCCGAGATACTTTTGATAAGCGTGCGAGGACCAATGAGAGTGGTTTCGTTTTCGGATGGATCCGAGGTTTGGCGGCCTTCAATTACATTTTATTAAAGAAATAATCACCGTATGACTATACTATTTGGTTTTTAGGGATACTTGGGGCGTCTAAATTCAGCTGTCATCATCAAAACACGAACTCAAAAACCACTTGAGTGTCCCTTTAAACATTTGTCGAGGACGGAAAAGCGTTTCCTGTGATTTTAGGTAAAGCTTCAGATAACTGGCAACCATGATTTTACGCCACAATATGGCCAAGTTTCGTTACTCTGAAGCGCAGCTTATTTAACGACACTATTCATGCCCTTGTTCAAGGAGCTTGTAATACCTGAAGGGGCCATGACGTAAGCCCCGTGGGTTTGGTCGGGATGGCCTGGACAGCCCACCGCGAGGATTCATCTTACCGCCACACACGCTCTCGATGAAAGGTTTGCCACAACAGGTGTTCTCGTCTTCAGCCATTGCTAACGGTCGGTGGAAAGTGATAAGAACCATACAACGGCGCTAAAGCCACTGGTGCGAGTAACGGTGGACGCGAGGTTGTGGTTTTATCCAGCGCTTGTGCACGCATTCTCGCGCAAATCCACGCACTCGCGACAGCAGCAATTACTGCGTTGCACTAAAGCCGTTGCATAGCAGGTATCGAAGTATGAAACAGAGTATAGACTAAAATCAGCACGCAAAAACAACGTAGGCACCAAACAATACAAGAAAATCAAATCAAAATCGCGTGCTCACTCAGCCACCCAGCTGACCACCCTGACCGGTGCGCTCAGCCAACGCTCAGCCAACGGCGAAGCGCCAAGCGATGTTTGGAGCTTTCGATTTGGAAGTTAGTATTTCTGAATTTCCAACTTTCAACAAACTCCGGTAGAGATAAGCAGTCGATGCCGCGCAAAAAGAAAAAGAAAAAAAGTGCAAGATCCAGTTTGCGGATTTCGACACGAAAAACGAATCGAATGGTTCAAAGAAAATGGGCACAAGCACATCATCACTATCATGGCGCGTAGCAAACGATGTATATGCTGTCTGTAATGCGCGGAAGTTTTAAAGCGCATAGACGAGCATGACAGCAACCTGCTCCTCTTTTGCCAGCGCATTAGACGCACAAGGATGGACAAACGACCTAGCGGAAGCTCCCGTGGTGTCGGATGGAGATATAGACAAATACTTCAGGGAAACAGCTCCGATCTCTGCAAGGCAAAAGCTCAGAGCGTGGAGCTTCAAAGACGAGAAGTTCGTAAGGGACGTCCAGTTCCTGCAATACGACAGTAGCTGCTACAGAAAAAGCTCCTGCCTGCCCTCTATGAACCCAGGCGAAAATTTCTAACTGGGACCAGTTGACTGGTTTCAACTGGGACTAACTGGTCCCAACTGGGAATCAACTGGTCCCAAATGGGAATCAACTGGTCCCAAATGAGAATCAACTGGGACCAATAGGAGTCCAACTGGGACCACTAGGAGTCACGTCGCCGGCTTGCTGTATGCGTTGGTGGTGATCAAAACTCCCTCGTGTACAGGAACACCTTTAACATGGGTTGTTCCAAGCAATGGTAGGTGCATATACCAACACTCATGTCCTACTTAATCAACACTTAGGGGTGCTTCAGACAGAATTTGACTGCGCTGCGTCGCATCAGGAAAGGCATGCGTCCTTTGTAAAAGGATTACAATAGTCCCCTTACAAAGGTAGCGTTCATGGTCTCAAGCAGACGCACTGGAGATTAGCGCAACCTAATGCAGACGTCTGGAGAATCCTTCAGTCAGCAAAATTTTGATTAAGCAAACAGGTGATGCAAGATTGAAAAAAAAAACAAAAAACAATATCACTTAAAACTCAACATGAACAGATGCGTACCTACGGATCTGGTCTGGTTTGTGCCAACTCTTGTCCGCTTTTTTACCATTTGTTTAAAGAAAACATTAGGTCACCCTCTCCAGTCGTCGTGTCAAATATTATTTACACCTGCAACTTTCAAGAATATGCCCCCACTTTGCCGAGGCTGCAGAATTTGTTTTGAGAAGGATATTGAGTTTAAATCATGTGGGTCTGAAAAACAAAGTGCTCCATCCACGAGTTCTTTCTCACAGTGTGCGTATTGCACTTGTCTATTGCTATTGAGATAACCCCTAGGACTACATTGATGCTTAAGTAAACTGTGTTAATTTTTGCATGTCACACTTCTTTGAGTGGTATACTTCAAGTTTGAAGGGCGGTCATTATCAGAGTTTGAACCACCATAATATAACCTGCCAACCAGAAAGGTAACAACATGCTGCCATATGACGACGATAAGGTGCCTACCAGGAAGTTTTCTTCCGTCTGACTTTTCAATTGTACAACACAAATATGAAGAAATGATGACAAGCTCATGTCGTGCAGCCTTTTTGCACAATGTATTGGTGATCAAAGTCTCTATTAATGACTCTCTAATGACTAGCTCATGTCATGCAGCCTTTTTGGTCAATGTATAAGTGATTACAGTCTATTAATGTCTTTCAAACCATGATTACAGTGCGACCAATAAAAAAAAGTTTTAGTTGATTATCAAACTGATTGTTGCTGTTAAATCCCCAATTGACATCGGCAGAGCCAGATAAATGCAGTGAGAATGGTGTTCGTGCAGTGGTCACTTCTTTTCCTTGAGATGTGTGCATTATTAGGTAATTATTTAGCAAATTATAACACTACACTCGTGCTCGGCATTCACAGCTTTCGACTATGTTAGTCTGGAAGAATCATTTTTCTATCTTGAGAAGCCTTTATTTTCACTGTTAGGTGGAATGCCCATATATACAGTCTGTTGACAGGACCTAGTATTTGTACATCGTTTTGCTGATAACTACAGCAGGCTAAAACTCCCACGTTTGCGGTACTGCTCACATAATTTATTCTGGGAGCAAGTGTCTGCTTTAAAGTGAGACATTTGACCGTTACGGCCACATAAGACCTCAAAATTTCTTAGATACATTTATCACCACAAAACCTGGAATTCGCTCAATGTCATACAGTGGTCGGTAGCACACAATTTCTTGCATGTGTTGATGCTTATTTAATCACAAGTATGTCTCCTTCAGCACAGAAGAGACCAGCCCCAACGGAACTGGACAAGGTCCGGTTTTGGAAGGTGAAAGGGAAGGCGGCCCTTGACAGACCCAAGCAAAGGACTACCCAGCCCATCACTTTGATGGAAGGGGACCCTTTCCATGTTCTTGCTTTGTCGCTGGAAAAGACGTGACCAAATGCGCCCTGGCTCCGCTACGTGAATGGCAGAGCCAGCCAACCGAACCCGTCCCCTCCTCTTCCAAATGCAGAGGATTTGCTATCCAAGAGAGTACAGCCCCTGTGTGACGAGCACTTTGAAGAAATCGGGCCACTCAGTCTAGAACAAATTGAAAGGATCAGGACCACAACTATTGGGAAGGCAGAAAATGACAATTGGTTTTAACACCACGCATCGCGGAAACTCACCTTCGGACGCCGTGACGACATCGCAGTCATTAGAGAGTTTTAATGAACCGGAACAAAATACGATCGATACCTTGGATCGGGCGAGCCGACCGATCGTGTGCCTCTAAACGGCTTTGGGGGAACCGTATTTGCAGACGAGAGCAGACTATCGGTACAGGTCGCGCCCCCTGGCAACGGAAACCTGCATCGGCCTGATCGAGAAAAGACAGATTTGCGTGTGTTTGTACAAATCACAGAAACTCAAGTAAATGAAGATTGCACCCTAAATATATAGAGAACCTAAAACAATGTATACATACTTATAGTTCGTCTCGCCTTTTTAATGGAATGAATGCGCTTCCGTAATACAAAACCTGGCGCCCCACGGCGTATCGCCACTGGCCAACGTTACTAGAACCACTCAGTTGGGAAACTGCCATAGAGACTGCTCTGAAAAAGTGGCATCGATCCGTCCACGAGAACCGAGCTAATGGCGATCCCAACGCCGCCACTTCTCCCGCAGCGGCCAGTCCAGGAACTGCACGTGACTTCCATTTTCGTTGTAATCGGCCATTTTGGGGCCAGAACAGATACTGTGTAAGGGCTTCGGGGTACCGCCTCCGACTCCCAAGCGGACGCGCCGCGGTTTACTACCGTGGTTAATATGCACCTAACTCAGGACGCGCTACCTGAAATCCGCGCTGAGGCAGGGCTGTATAAAAAACAATATTAATTATACTGCAAAACCTTGCGAACTAAAGATTTTAGAAAACAACACGCGCCCCCATTTTGTACTAAACTCCAATAAAAGTTACTACAAAAATAGTTTTTTTTCCGTTAGTTTTTACGCAAAAACATGCTTTCTAAA
This sequence comes from Ixodes ricinus, assembly GCA_037355805.1. Lineage (NCBI taxonomy): Eukaryota > Metazoa > Arthropoda > Arachnida > Ixodida > Ixodidae > Ixodes > Ixodes ricinus. The sequence continues at coordinate 25,757 of JAZHYW010006411.1, forward strand.
AGCTCTAGGCGACCACAGTTAAGACAAATGATACAGAGTGGCGCTGTTGTCGCATTTAGCTCGGTCTCGGTGGAGGCCAGCAGCCCAGGTTTCGACGGTGAGTTTCCCAACTGAAAGTTCTAGTAACGTTGCCACTGGCACTGCGAAATTCTAAAATGTTCGTCTGCTAAAGGAGCAGACGAGCTTTCCGACAACAATGGCGCTCGATCTTTTTGACGATGACTTGGAGTTGGCTCTATTCGGCGAAAACAATTTAGAAAAGGTTCTTTTGTACGACTGTCTACGCACTAAGAGAAGGCGCTTGTTGGCGGCAAGGCATGGGACGTTCAACTTGGCGTCGATGGACGAGGAGGACGTCGTACGGCAGTTCAGGTTCACAAAGGAGGATCTGCCCCATCTCCGATCGGCGCTGCGCATCCCGGAGACGTTGACAACCAACGGCTGGGTCCGGGTGTCAGGGGACGAGGCCCTCGCGATCGGGCTGAGGAGGCTGGCCTACCCCAACCGCCTCTGCGACCTTGAGCTCATGTTCGGCCGCCACTCTTCGACGCTGTCCATCGTCTCCAACCAGGTGCATCGTCACATCGCGCACACGTTCGGTCACCTGCTCAGGGATCTTACCGCACACAGCTGGCTCGACCCTGACCAGCTTGACGTTTTTGCGGAGGTGAGCAACACTTTTTCTTCTATAAAAGACGGTAGCTCTAACTGCAAAACACCTCGATCCCGCGCGTGCATGCATGAGTGCTGCAAAACGTTTGAAAACTTGCGAAAACGAAAACACACGTCCCTAGAATGTTTAGGCAGCATGAAAATTGCGACAATTGGCATGACATCCTCCGGGAAAAGGTTCTCCGCGAGAAAACATCCTCCGGAAAAACAAAAGAGCTCGCTAGGGATGACAAATGTTTTGGAATATCGAAATCCACGATTTGAACTTAAAATACCTATCCACAATAGGTCCCTCTAAAGCCAGAATTGGTGAAAAAGGGAACAGGCAGGATGATATCTCGCAAAGAGAACTACTCAGAACATTTAATCAAAATTATTCATGTGCGAATGATGGGTTTTTTACTAGAAGCGGATAGTGGTTTTGGGCGAAGAGTTTTTAAATGAATATCGAATATGTTTCTTTGAGCCTTTCACTACTGCACCATGTAAAACAAAAACCCAGCTGAACTTGTGAAGGAATTGATCCTGAGCTTCCGCTTGTTTATTCCTAAACGAAGCTATTTTTATCTAACTACACTGTTGATCGCGGCGGTTTAGTCCCGTTAAGTGTGCTTCTTTTCGAGCATCCGTGTACTGCGGAAAAGCAACACCCGTAAAAGCTAGCTTCGCAGTTGTTGCTTCTCCGCAGTCCATCGATGCTCGGTAAGAAGCGCGCTCAACGAGGGCCAACCCGCCGCAATGAACGCTTGAAATATGAGGAATATCGCAGTCGAAAAGTTGAATACTAGCACAATCCTAATCACAAGACGACTTCTAGTCAAAAACTCTTTTGGCCGGTCTTTTAAATGCATAAATCGCTTGTCTATCACCAGTATACCATATAGTCGGCTATCTTTCGGTGTTCACTTTAAGTGCAGCAAACTGAATGAAAATGAGGGGCTAATTTTTCGCACTCGGGTATCGCTCATAGCATGATGTTAGAGGTTTACTGCAAATGTTTTCATTATAAGATGAATAAGAAAATGTATGTAACCAATAGAAAAATTGTGCTGCTAAAATTTTAGGATTATATTTTTACACTCGTCAATAGGTCAAGTAATTATGTGATAGGACGTCTTTGTCACATTTTTTTTCTGTGATCTGTCTAGTTCCCTTCGTAAGCACAACGAAACATCAGCAAAAATATTTTTAACCAATCAATTTATTTTTATTTCAGGCCGTCCACAACCAGGGAGCTCCATTGACCAACTGCTGGGGGTTTATCGACGGAACTGCCAGGGCCATGTGTCGGCCGACGTGGCACCAGCGGAAGTTTTTCTCGGGGCACAAGAGGTACCATTGCACCAAGTACCAAGCAGTTATGTGCCCCAATGGCATCATTGCCAGGCTGGATGGGCCGTATGACGGGTGCAGGCACGACGCGGGTGAGGATTTTCTGCCACTGTTTTAGTTTCACTCAATGTGGCTTTCTGTGGAACTGACATTTTCTAAGACAGCTCAAAAGTCATTCAATATGTTCGTGTGCCAGTACAAGGAATGTGACACTATTTAGGTGAAATTATTTTCTTAACTAATACATGGATATTACGAATGGGATACAACACAATGAACTCCCTAGAAAGTATAGAGCAAAATCATCAACACTTAAATAACAGAACATCCGTGTGCTGCAGTGGAATCATCATTTATTTTGGGAAATATTTTAAATAACAAATCTTGGAGGACTGTGAACAGACAGTGTGCATATGAGGAGGTGCTTCTTGATGTGCATGTGGTCCTCCAAAACTTCTCAAGTAATTTATGACATTTAATACGACGAAAGTGACCCAGCATGAGCATGTAACATTTTATATCAGCCTAACATATAGGCATTACGCTCCTCAAAGAGATCATGAATAGGTTCGTGCTGCACGCCGCCCAAGGAATCTTGTGACAGATAGGAGAATTAAGCTTGTCGTAAGCGTGAAATTACCTCAACTTGGGGATTCTAATCATAAAAACATAATAAGAGATGCCATAGTACCATGGTACAAAAACTTACATCATCGATCCTTATGATATAATTTAACTATAATTTTCGTTATTCTGCAGGCATCTTGAGGGAGAGTGGATTGTACACAGACTTGGAGGTGCTCATGAGACCCAAGCCCTTTGTTCTCTACGGGGACCCCGCCTACCCTCACCGAGAGCTGCTGCAACGCCCCTTTGGGGGTGCGAGCCTCACTGTGGGGCAGGCTACATTCAATTACCAGATGAGCCGAGTTCGCCAATCAGTTGAGTGGGGCTTTGGGAAGGTGGCCACTGAATTCGCTTTTCTTGATTTCAAAAAAATCAAAAGTTGTTTCTTCAGCAGTTGCCCATCATGTACAAGGTAGGTGTAATCCTGACGAACTGCCACACCTGTTTGTACGAGAGTCAAACTTCGATGTTCTTTTCTGTCGCTCCTCCAACACTGGAGGAGTACTTGACTGTGTAACATATTTTACACGGTATTTTTAATACTATAAGGCAATACTTGATTTCATGATGATTTATTTAGAAGCTACTACTGACAATGTACTATATATTTTCCAAACTGACTTTCCAGTGACCTGAGATGACCTGAACAAACTGCCATAGTTCTTCCTATGGTAGTGGAACTTGCACATTTGATTTTTGTTTTGCTTCTTCTATAACACTGCAGGAGTTCTGTGTAATGTCTTTTCACATATTCAATTTCATTATTTGGAAAACGAGTCTTTTTGAACATGATTTATTTCATTATTTTCTACCATTGACATTGTACATAATTTTCAAACTGAGTTCCCAGTACACTGAGCTTTAACCTGGCAAACTGCCATGCTTCTTTGTATACGACAGTGAAACTTCCAGATTCTTCTCCGGTAATCCTTCAACACTAAAGAAGTGTAAGGCAGTATCACATATTCCGACACATTTGTTTTTGTAACTGCAGGAAAAGTCTTTTTGAAGATGATTTAGTTTTGGTGCTGTTAACCATTGGCAGGTATGAGTTCATTCAAACTTGGATTATAAGAACCTTGGATTAGCATGGGCAGCACAGGCATGTTACTAGGAAATGCAGCGCTTCTCCAGAATAGAAAAGGCCTGGCGTGTCTATGCCATGATATTTGAAAAATTGTTTTGAACCAAACACAGAATGCCTTGAGAAATGTATCAGGGTTCGTACAGGCTTCAAAGAAAAAATTTCAAGGGTTTTCAAGGACTCTTAAGGACTTGGAAGGTTATTTTAAAGGACCCCTTCAATACTGCAAACTACTTAATTTTCGCGAATTGCCCACGATTCGTGAAAAAACAAGTACCGCGAACAATTTGGGCACAATATCAACACTTCGGAAGCTACATTCGAGTCGCCAAAATTAGAACTCCGTGAATAATTCCAAATTTTCAGCTTTGGTACGGTTCGCGAAAATTCGAGCCCGCGTAAATTAAGTCATTTAGAGAACTCTATCGACCAAATTTAGAGCACTCTACCACCTCGCACGCGCTGGTCAAGTCCGATGACTGCTGGGGCTGCGGGGACGGATCCCGTGGGGACTGATCGGTCACTGAAGCACGGAGTCACATAGTTCTTCATGGAGCTAAATGCTGCCTTCTTCATGTTCCCACTGTGCTTCGCACTTTCCATGTGTTTTTTATTGCGGACTCGCCCATTGACGAGACAATAAACGTCTTTCCGCAAGGTCTGCTTATGCCCAATTCATGCTCCCTGGGTCCGGCGTAACCCAGTGTCTGTAGTCGTCATGACCCGACCAATTCGATCGCGCACTAACCACAACAACGTCCACCATGTGCTGCGTAAAGCAGACTCAAAACAAGGAAACCAGGGTTATAATAGCAAACACTACGCGAGTGAGCGACGGCGCAAGATCACAAGAAGCGGACGGGCGAGACCGGATCCGGAACTGCTACCATTGTGGCCAGGCGCTTAACGGGTATCAACCAAATATGTCGAGTTGTATGCCATATAAAAAATTCTCTGTTTTACTTTCAAAAATTGTAACATACACGTAAAAATCATGATTCTATTTTATTATTATAAAAAAGTAGCACCACTGACTATCATAAGGAAATTCAAGGGTTTTCAAGCACCGCTACAAATTCCAGGACTTTCAAGGTCTGGAAAACGTCATTTTCAAATTCAAGGGTTTTCAAGGTTTTCAAGCACCCGTGCGAACCCTGTGTATGTCTCGTGTGCAGCGGCGTAGACTTTCCTTTTTCCCGGGGGGGGGGGCAGGCTGAGAAGTTCTCCGGGGGGGGGGGGTGGCGGTTAACTTTTCGCCAGAACTAACGAAAGCACGCTGGGATTCCATTTCCCATGTGTTTTGTCAATAAAGGCAACGTGGGCGTGATTTTGTTTACATGCCACTAGTATAGAAGCTCGTTACATGGCACGTAAACAGCGTCTCGGTAAGGATCATGGCCCGGGCCCGGGGGGGGGGGGGCTCTGCCCCCCCCCGGATCTCGCCAGGGGGGGGGCACGAGCCCCGTTGCCCCCCCGAAGTCTACGCCTATG
>JAZHYW010006412.1:0-25712 GCA_037355805.1 Ixodes ricinus
ATATAGAAAGTTCGAAAATTCGAAATCTTTCGAACCTTTCGAACCGCTCGATTCGATCATCGAAACTTCGGTTCGAAAAAGTTCGCGGCATCCCTATGCCTGACCGACTGAATTGTTTCAGAGTCTGTCTCAAGATCCGAGACGGGTTTCTCCCAGGGAGGTTTATCTGCCACATATACATCTGCCTCCCAACTGGACTCGTGCTAAACGTGCATGGATTGTACATCAGTGGAATCCATGGACGTTTAGAAGCAAATCAGTTTTGTTTTCATTGCCAGGTTCAAATCTTTTGTACTCAAAAATTAATAAAATGTCATTGATCTCTGCAAAAATGTGTTGGCCAAATATATTTGCATGTACACGTTACAGGCATGAAGAAGTCAACAATTTTTTAAGTTTTTACAATCATGAGACTGACTTTAAAACTTCTTGTGGTGGAAAGTGCTTGTTTGGGGAATTTACATAAACAGAATATTTCTGGCTCCCCAATGCCTTTTTGAAATAGGATGCAAAAAAGTACAGATGTTAAGTGCTGTACAGTGTCGGCACACATATAAGGATATAAGGCCTATTTATAATGGAAATAAATGCAGCAAGTGCTCTGTTTCCAGATAGTGGCCAGCTTTTCGTAATATTGGTAGCCAAACAGAATTGATGCATCAGTAGCCAGCGGGTCACCTTTTGAACATCGCTGGCCATAAGAAAAGTGGGTGTTTGGTGGCCAGAGGCCAGATTCATAAAAAACCTCTTACCTACGACAACTTAGCTACGAAGTTCGTAAACTTACGATCATCGTAAGATGAGGCGCAAACGGTATTCACAAACGCGTTCTTAAGTGAGAGGAGGAAAGTTACGACCTTTTACGGAGAAACAACGACTTCCGGTGTTGTTGCTATGGCGACGGCGTCTTCGGCAACACGAACAACCAATCGGAGAGCTCGGCATAGTTCGGAGCACGTGGATGTTTAATAACAAACACAGGCTAACTACTCGTTGATAGTCAGCCCTATGTATGTCCTGTCCTGTCTGTGTGTAAACGTTTAGTGTTCAAGCTGTTTCTCATAAACACAGGCGGCCTTTTCATCACCGCTTGACTGGGGTTCGTGTCCGTGCAGTGATATATCGACGCTAACACGATTTAAACGCTTCGTTGACTGCTACGAAGTCAACACACCTGTCATTGTTGGTAAAAGCGCCGTGCCAGTCGTTTGCAAAGCGACATAGATAGAAACCAATAGCCGCGGCGTTTTTCGCGGCCTCGGAAATGCAGGAGCGAGCCGACGTTAAAAAAAGATACGTTTGAACTACGAGAGTGTCAGCAAGAGCCACGCAAATACCTTTTCATACTCGGAGCGGACGCGAGCGTTCGATCGAAGTGCTGAATTCGCTCTGTTAGCCCGCGTCTTGGCAAGCGCTTCGGGACCGATCTTTTACGATTGCAACTCGATACTGACATGACACTCGGCAAAGAAAGGTATGACCATCATCGCGTAGCTACCACGGACTGTTATAGCTCGACAGTGACGTAGCGCCGTGTCAAAATAAAAATGGCATACTAATAACAAAGTGTACATACCGTGTTGCGAAGGTAATCCATACGGCGTTTATTGAGCTCTATATCACACAAAACAAGAAGATAGAATCAATGAGAGTCCCTTTTCGACGACAGCGTTCGTCACCGCTGCCTCGGAAAACAAGGAGATCGAGATGACGAGGGAAAGAGATTGACCTCTGAAATTTGGTTTAGCGATCAAACTATTCATACGGGAAGGGTCCAAAAGGGTCACGCGGGCATATTCCATTCAGCAAGCCTGCCGGTCGTGGGCAGACGGTCTTGGCCAAGGACCGTCGGAGAAATGCTGCGCCCGAACAGGTCGGAGCGGTCGGAGTGCCTGCTAGGCCTATTCTGCCGAGCTCGCTTGGTCGGTGGGATCGTTGCCTTTGTTGCTTTTCCCGGGTGTCTGTGGATCCAGCGTTGATGTTCGTCGTGGTCGGCTTCAAGTACTTCTTCCTTTTTTCTTGCTGCTTGAAGTCGGGACGCGCGAGAAGAGCATGTAGAAAAATAAATATCCGCTGGTCGTCGCGACCAAGTAACTGTGCGATGCTGTCGGCCATGTTGATTTGATCGTAAAAAGTGCGTAAGACAGCTTCGGAGCTGTCGTAGGATTTTGTCGTAACCTGCGCAAAAGTTACGACAATTTCGTTTCGAGAATACGGATTTTCTCTCAAATATGTCGTACGCACTTTTTTCGTCGTAAGTTCGCTTTGAGAATCCGGCCTCAGATGCTTTCCAGACAACGTATGTTTTGCCACCAGTGGTTAAAACAAATTATGTGGCCAGACACTTGGTTGCCATCTTTTTCTTTTGAACATCGGTGGCCATGCGAAAAGTGATTTCTCTTTGGCCAAATGCTTGGCAGACATTTAATTGCTTGCCACTTACGCCGCCGAGCAGAAATGGCGCATCAGTGGCCATACATCTATGGATCATCTTTTGAACAACTGTGGCCAGAAAAAAGAGTGCTCTGTGGCCAGATGCTTGCCAGACATCTTTTTGTATCTGGTAGCCGAGCAGAAATAATGCATCAGTGGCCACACACTTCCGGATCATCTTTTGAACACCTCTGGCCAGAAGAAAACAGGGTGCTCTGGGGCCAGATGCTTGCCAGACATCTTTTTGTCTCTGGTAGCCGAGCAGAAATAATGCATCAGTAGCCACACACTTTCGGATCATCTTTTGAACACCTGTGGCCAGAAGAAAAGAGAGTGCTCTTTGGCCAAATACTTGCCAGACATCTTTTTGTCTCTGGTAGCCGAGCAGAAATAATGCATCAGTGGCCACACAGTTTCGGATCATCTTTTGAACACCTCTGACCAGAAGAAAACAGGGTGCTCTGTGGCCAGATGCTTGCCAGACATCTTTTTGTCTCTGGTAGCCGAGCAGAAATAATGCATCAGTGGCCACACACTTTCGGATCATCTTTTGAACACCTGTGGCCAGAAGAAAAGAGAGTGCTCTGTGGCCAAATGCTTGCCAGACATCTTTTTGTCTCTGGTAGCCAAGCAGAAATAATGCATCAGTGGCCACAAACTTTCGGATCATCTTTTGAACACCTCTGGCCAGAAGAAAACAGGGTGCTCTGTGGCCAGATGCTAGCCAGACATCTTTTTGTCTCTGGTAGCCGAGCAGAAATAATGCATCAGTGGCCACACACTTTCGGATCATCTTTTGAACACCTCTGGCCAGAAGAAAACAGGTTGCTCTGTGGCCAGATGCTTGCCAGACATCTTTTTGTCACTGGTAGCCGAGCAGAAATAATGCATCAGTGGCCACACACTTTGGGATAATCTTTCGAACACCTGTGGCCAGAAGAAAAGAGAGTGCTCTTTGGCCAAATGCTTGCCAGACATCTTTTTGTCTCTGGTAGCCGAGCAGAAATAATGCATCAGTGGCCACACACTTTCGGATCATCTTTTGAACACCTCTGGCCAGAAGAAAACAGGGTGCTCTGGGGCCAGATGCTTGCCAGACATCTTTTTGTCTCTGGTAGCCGAGCAGAAATAATGCATCAGTGGCCACACACTTTCGGATCATCTTTTGAACACCGGTGGCCAAGAGAAAAGTGAGTGTTCTGTGGCCAGATGCTTGCCGGTCTTTTTTATCACCGGTGGCCAGAGAAAAACTGAGTTGTCTGTGGCCAGACGCTTGCCAATCATTTTTTTATCACCTGTGGCCAAAGGAAAACTGAGTTAGTCTGTGGCCATACGCTTGCCGGTGATCTTCTGATCTCCGGTGGCCAGTGGCCGAGCTGGCCGGAGAGCGGCCAAAGGCTGGCCAGACACATAACACATTTTTCGTGCTGCCTGGGGTGGGTTCCGGGAGACCGTGACAATCGGGCGTAGCTTTTTCAGTGATGGAACATGGCGAAGGAAGCTGGAGCCCTATGTCGCGCTTTTTGGACTCCCATGGCGACTAGGGGAAAGGAAGTGACGTCAACAACGCAGCAAACGCAGATTGGATGTTGATTGGTGAAAGACGCTGATGATGAATGGCATGGCATGGTGCTCAGACCAGTACGGAGAGGCAAAGCGACGCGTGAACAACCTTGCAGGCTGAAGCTGACTCTGCAAGGCACCGAAATAAATGAGGTCGACACTATTCGCATTTTGGGTATGTTGTTCCAGGGCAGCGGTCATAACAGCGAAATGATCCGCAAACTGGATAGTGTCACACATCAAACATCCCGCCTCATCAAGCGAATATCAAACAAGCATCACGGAATGAAGGAAAATGATTTAATTCGGCTCGTACAAGCTTTTGTGCTTAGTCGCATCAACTACGTCGTCTCATACATAAAATCCTACGCAGTGGAACGCAACAAATTAAACACGATCATCCGAGAAGCCATACAAGACGGCCTTAGGCTCCCTATTAGCACATCCACTGACAAACTACGAGCGCTCGGAGTTCGCTAACACCGTGGAAGAACTCATTGAAGGACACCTTCACTCTCAATATACTCGCCTCACCACCACGGCGACGGGCCGACACATTCTTGCCGCGCTGAGGAATTCAACACGAGGGAACGACGCAGCCCAAAATGAACCTCCCAAGGGAAGTCCGGAAGCATCTTCTGGTCTCCCCTTCCGAAAAACATGCACCCGGAATACCACGATGCACGTCGCCGAGACCACTGCAAGCATCTTCACGAACGATACCATCAGGATCCCGGTGCAGTTTATACGGACGCGGCCGACCATGCCACGAATCCAGCAATGACGGTGGTCGTCACGAACTCCCAGGGGGTACTTCTCAGCGGCGGATCCATCGCCACCACCAGTACTGAAGATGCGGAAGAGACGGCCACTAGCCTAGCCCTCACGCTACGCCAATGCTACCACCATTATTTCGGACTCCAAGCGCGCAGTTCAAAGTACGCCCGGGGCCGCATATCGAGGTTCGCGGCAGGATCCTCCGAGACTTCGTCCCCACTGACACGGTCAGCATTGTCTGGGCACCCGCCCACTCCTCTCTCCCAGGCAACGACTTTGCCCACAACACCGCCCGAGAACTTGCCTACCGGGCAGCGGGAGATAGGGAAAGTGGTTTGACGCTCCACAAGGATGTACTAACCACGTATCAGGAAATTACGCAGGCCTACCGTCTCGCTCGCAAACGATACCCCGCCGGCCACAAATCTTTAAGCAAGGCCCGAACATACCTGGCGCCGATTGCAGACAAACACATATCCTCATCCCACAATATATTCGCACCTTTATCCCGATAGGTATCTACGGGCATATGGAGATTCTGTCCTCAGCCAGCCAACCTCACCCACATGATGTGGAGGTGCCCAAACCTGCCGAAGAGATATGGAAACATCGAAACTATGGAGCAGTGGGACGCACTGATGTGTAGCTCAGATCCGGTCGTCCAAGCGGCGGCCTGTAAATGGGCTGCGGAAACCGCAGGGGCTCAAGGGCTCTCGGTCGCCTGATCCCATCATTTTTCCCTTCTGAATGTACGAAGAATAAAGTTTTCAACAACAACAACAACGCTGATGATGAATTTCCGCAGACGAAAACAAAGCTCACTTTTTCTTTGTTTTCTTCTGCGGAAATCCGTCACCAGCGACTCTCATCAATCAATATGCAATCTGCATTTGCTGAATAAAGCTTGGGTTTGGGCTAGTTGAGTTTATTCAACTCCCGTCCAAGTTCGTAAACCATAGCAGCGCAGAACAAATACAATGCATTTGCTGCGTTGTTGACGTCACTTCCTTCTCCTTATTCACCGCCGGAGTCACTCGGAGTCAAAAAGCGCAACATAGGGCCCCTGGTCTGGTCGGTGGTGATCCAGGCAGGGCCGCGCCACTCAACGAGGTGCTGACACTCGCGCAGAGAATGTCCTTGCGGCTTGTAAAATGATCTCTTGGGCCGTCATAACAAATGTCAGGAGTCCCACTTCTGACACCAATTGTTACTTTTTTTTTTAATTTACAAGAGAACGTTCATAACCAAATTAGGCCGGATTAGAAGTCTGTCATGTGCCGCCTGCTCGCGCTTCGTCTTCGTCTTCCATGGTTCCCGGCACGCGCCTCAGCACGCCGCTACAATATATATATGTGAAGTGGTCAGTATGAAGTGGTCATTTTATGCAGTACTCTGCATAGAATCGGTTCGATCAGGATTAGAAATTCGACAAATAAGCGTAGGCAGATTAGCACTGTGAGCACACGGAAAAACACCGAAACGGGGGAGTACAGGGGAACATGGGATGGTCGTCTTTTGAGAGCAGGGAGGCAATTAGTAATTTGGAATTTGAACAAAGGTTGACCGAAATGGATGATACGCGGTGGGCACGGAAGGTATTCAAGTATTTATAAATGAAAAGTTTAAACACAAAATAGACAAACCGAACCTGAAAGCTTACATTTATATACCTACACACTGGTGATGGGGCTGATTTCGGTTCGGTTCAGTTCCGGTTTGGCTAAAAATAACGGTTCAGTTCCGGTTTTCGGTTCGGTTCGGTTCCGGTTCGACACTCTGCAGGCTGAATCCTACATCAAGCTAAATTTTCCGACTCCGCGTCGTTTGCGCGGTCAAGACACCGATAGAGAAATCCAGAGCCGGCAAAAGAGTGTCGCTCTCTATACTTCGTTTCAGCTTAGCTCCGAGCGTAGCCAAAGGCTAGGGGGCGGTTCACCACTTGGAATAGAGCGTTCAGACGCATTACGAAGTAGTCCGCAAAAGTAACATTTTAGAAATACATTGTTCCTATGCAAACATTGGACTATTTTCCAGTTGTGTCCTGCTAAAAACTAATTACCAAAAAGTAAATGAAATAAATTACGTTCTAGGTTCTTCATAATATAGTAATGAATATTCTTCGACGAAAAACGCCTACATGCTGGTAACAGTGATGCGACTACACGTTTACCGACCACAAGGGGGGAATATCCGGCGGTCTGGATCAATGAGGGAAGGAAATATCTAGAGGAACACGAAGAGAATATAATTAGAAACAAAGGAAAAGAAATTCATCTATTATGAAGCTCAAGGCACCATGGAACTATAATAGATATGCAGTGGTCGAGATATATGGAAAGGAGTGGTGGTACCAGGAATGTCCTTTGGCAGTGGGGTAGCGCATGAAATCAGAGGTTCAATCAGCAGTAGAAATTCGACAAAGAAGCGTAGGCAGATTGGCGCTGGGAGCACATGGACAGACACCAAATAAGGGAGTACAGGGGGACATGGAATGGTCGGCTTTTGAGAGCAGGGAGGCAATTAGTAAGTTGAAATTCTGAACAAAGGTTGACCAACATGGATGACACGCGGTGGGCACGGAAGGTATTTAAGTATTTATACATGAAACGTTTAAACACAAAATGGACAAACCGAACCCGAAAGCTTACTTTTAAATACCTACGTACAGACTTGTGAGATTTTGTGATGGGGCTGAGCAGACTACTTCAGGGAAAAAGGGGTGAAAGAGGCAGTGAGGAAAATATGGGAGGGAAGAAAACAGGAGAAATCAGCTCTAATGGTGTACAGGTCACGAAAGCATGACATAAGGAAAGGAAAATGTGTTTCAGCATTCACTGGGAAGTTCTTTGCTGTTCGAGGCGAGAACAGGAGTTTTGAGGAGAATGACGTACAGGGCTACATTTCCAGGAGACAGATACATTATGTGCCGCCTACAATAATGAGAGCGAGACTCTAGAGCACTTGGTCTTGAAGTGCTCTAGAGTCTGCCCTCCCCTGAAGAAATAACAGACTTGGCCGGGGCCCTGGTTTTCGCTGGCGACGATGGAAGGACGGAAGAGAAAAGGATAACAGTCACAAAGCTGGCGATTAAGAATATTGGTGGGAATTAACTAGGAAAAATTGAATGACGAGCTAGCACAGCTGTAGACAGGGGGGACAGGAAAATTGGGACTCCCTCCAGCGTGGCTCCGGTCCAAAGTCTCAACCCTGCCTCCCAGTGCGTCCGGTGCTGGGATAACGCCAACAAAGTTGGACGAGAGGAAAATAGGCGACTCCCACGCAGAGGGAAAAAAACTAAAAATAATACATTCGTTTTTTTTCTTTTTTGCGCGATCTCTGAAGATTATTTTGGTGACATTCCACACTACCTGGTGATAGTTAGGGAAGAAAATTTGTCTTAGAAGGGCGGAAGGAATCATGTTATTCTTTTTAGACTTAGGCTAGGTGGCGCAAGCTACCGCCTGTTACAGAAGGGTGCAGTCATTAATATCTATCCATCCATCTGTTTTTTTGTTAACGGCCGAAATGTGGCTCAAGTTCGACGTTTTCCTCGCCAAGTTGCTCGATATCCATTGGCTTGGGGGTGGCAACTGCCCATTTTGCATCTCACTGTTGGTGCCCATGTCTGTAGGATGTTTTACATTATTTTCCTAATTGACCCCGTAAGGGACTGCGTCACAACATAGCGTCTGGGTCCAAAACAAACCGTTGCTAGGAACGTTACTATGGGCTAATGCATGGAGACTCCACATGAGGCTAGATTTTTGCTTACAAGCAAATAATTTTTTGTAAGCAACCTAACTTCTTGATATCTAGTTAAGAAGATGTTTTTGTCGTCTCAGTGTCGTATAGCAACGATGGAGAGCCATTTCTGAACTTACTACACTTCGCTTTGCTTTGGAGCAGTACGATAGATTTAATCCCCTCTGTTGCAGCGGACGTCTTCATTGAATTGCGTCTGTAAACCAACGACAAAAAACAAGTGCATCGCCATGGCCGAAGAGGCCTCCGCAATGTACGTTTTTTTTTCGTTGTTTTTTTTTTTTTGTGAAGAATCCAGCTTACTTTAGAGGGGTGAAAATGCCGTAAAATCAAACAACGTCATGCAGCTCAGTTACGACGACCTGAAGTGCATTACCGGCGTAGTGCAGACCAGCATGAGAAACAAATCGTACGCCGTGGAGGTAGGTCGTTTATTATTATTATTATTATTATTATTATTATTATTATTATTATTATTATTATTATTATTATTATTATTATTAAGGCTGTCAGGTTATTACAGAATTACATGTCTATCGCAAATTCGCAGTATTTTGCCTTTTTTTCTCTTCCTTGATATACATCAAATTTCGTGGATGTGCTTTTTTGGTGAAGATCTCCATGGAACCCGCGATGAGAGTACAATCTAATAAACTCACTTTATGTTTTTTTATCCAGTTCTTTCTCACTTTGGGGTCTTGCGGAAATCTGAAGAAACTGCTAGAATCTTTCTCCACGCGATAATTACAACCAGGTACGAATCACCCTCCTATAGCGCGAGTCCGCAATCAAAATATTGGATCTCAACTGATCGCCTGAGGTGCTTTTCTCACGGGTGCAATGCGATCTTTTAGCAGACGGTCATCTCGATCGACGCCCGGACTTTCGATAAACCATATTTTGCATCACACTCCTCTATGAATTCTTATAAGTGCCTGAAACTCATTATATTTAAAACAAATGCAATATGAGAATATTGTCTTTATTCCCACGATTCGAACGACGGCGCCGGCTTGGCCGGCCGGCGTGTGACAGACGGCATACTTCTTGCATTCGTCGTCTGCTGCAGGCATCTTGAGGACCGGAAGTTGCAGTCGTAAATATTTCAGAAGCAAGCGATTACCGGCACACTTCTGTCGAAACATATGTGACAAACAAGCTTTCTCTATCTGTAATCTCTAGAAGTTTAAATCCTACTCCTGATTTTTGAGCGGTCGGGTTTTCGTAGCGAAACCTAGCCACATGTATTTGCCCATAACAACGACCCTAGCAACGGTTTGTTTGGACATATGACATCACACTTACGGAGTCAATAGTTATTTACTCGCCCTCGAGTCAACGACAAATCCCCGATCCAACCCCTTACTAAAAAAAAAAAAAAAAAAAAAGACTTTAGTGCGACCAACCCTTGCTTATAAATCTATAAACTCCTCAAAATAAAAAAAAAAAAATTTTTTTTTTGAGAGACAGGAGG
This sequence comes from Ixodes ricinus, assembly GCA_037355805.1. Taxonomy (NCBI): domain Eukaryota; kingdom Metazoa; phylum Arthropoda; class Arachnida; order Ixodida; family Ixodidae; genus Ixodes; species Ixodes ricinus. Next base: position 10,010 of record JAZHYW010006412.1, read on the forward strand.
AGAAATTAAGGTAAGAGAAAGAGAGGCCGTTCTTTTCCCGTCTTCCTTAAGATGTAAAATGCACAAGCAAAAAGAAACCACTCTTTTTTTCTTTTTTTTATATTGTCAACACGCTCGGGGCAGTACGCGGCGGTCGCCGGCAAGCTGGCGTCCTGGCGTCGCCGCCGGGCGAGTATGGACTTCAGACTCTCTATACTCACCTTAGTATGGACTATTGTTAGCTGCGCGTGCTAAAAGCGCGAGCTAGTTGATTCGAATGAAGCTTCGGCGGCTGCACGAGGAGCGCTCGCGCAGCAAGTGCTCCAGTCAAGGCAGTCAAAGCTAGCCGCTCGCGCTAGCACAGCATTTGCGGTTGGTCCATGCTAAGCTGAGACGAAGTATAGACCTTTCCAAAAAAGAGCGTGTGGCCAGGTGCCATCTTGACTGTTCGTGCGTATAGCGCGTGCTTTCCTCGCTTTCGGAAGCGACGAACACGCACGTGCGGAGCTGTGAAGACCGCACGCGGGACTTTGATTTTGTAAACATTAAAAAAGTATATAGGCGCAAACTCTAAACACAAAAAAATCAGCAGAACCCATCCTTTGGGAATGATTATCTACGTTAATGCGAATAGCATCAAACGGTGCGGAGTTATGCGCGTTCGTCAGGTGGCCGGCACACTCTAGATACGCCAGCCCACTCTTGAGGCGATTCTAAATTTGTTGACACTTTCACAGCCCTGCGCACGATCTCCGCAGCCCAGCACGTGCGTTTGTGTCACTTAGGAAGGCGAGCAAAGCACGCGCCATACGCACAAACACTCAAAATGGTACCGACCAGACTTTCTGGCGTCTCAGCTAGTCTCAACCAACGGTACTCTAAACGGTTGTTTATATCTTTACCATAGGACGCGCTTTACAACGCTGTCACAGCTACCGGTGCGCGCGCGTTCCATGCACGAGGGCTCATTCCGCTCTCGTGAGGCTGAGTACGGCCGCTACATCACCCTCTCCCGAGCGCGGGAGAGGGTGAGCTAGCGGCCGTGCTAAGCCTCACGAGAGCAGAATGAGCCCTCGTGCGTGGAACGCGCGCGATGGTAAAGATATAAACAGAGTGTTTAGAGTGCGTGAATGACTGCCTTCATAGCTCTGTGGTTAGCGCGTCTGCCTGCTGATCAAAGGGTCAACGGTTCGAATCCCGCCGGCGCCGGTCTTTTTTATTTATTTATCGACCCGCGGCGTAAGAGGTTAGATAGCCAGATAGATAGATAGATAGATAGATACATAGACGAAAAGTGCGTGAAGTATCCAAAGAATGCTATTCGCATTAAAAGGAACAAGGGCAGTTTACGGCTGTGAGTTTGTGCGTCTGCAGTTGATTCCGAAACTTTGCAAGCCGTGGTGCCGCAGGATCGCGAGCGCTCGCTGCCGGGGCACTTCTCTTGTTTTTGGTAACAAGACCACGCCACCACGCGTTCTTCACGGAGAAGGGAGGAGGAAGAGAAAAAAAAGGGGGGGGGGATTTTCTTTCTCGTGGTTGTACGTTTTTTTATTCATTCGTTTTTGCTTAATTGCCTCGCTTTTATTTTTTTTATTTTTTATGCGAGCATGTTTTTTAGCTGTGGCATCTTTGACGAGGTGGACTCACTAACTAAAGAGTTCTTCGGTGGGAACGAAACGCGCGTATGCTCCGTTTGTTTTCGGAAACACGACACTCGTCCGGTACAGGCCCAGTAAAGCTGTAAAAAATAAGCACCGCGAACACTGATATGCAGCTACGCAGCAATACGTGTTCCATTGATACTGGACGAGGCACCGCTACGCTTCGTAAGTTTAATGTGGTGGGCGCTGATCGCGAACGTGAATTAAAGGCGTCGTGCGGTCATCTTTCGAGACGAGCCAACGAACCAGCGGCGGTTTCCTTCTTTTTGGAAGATACATTGTGTTGTGAGTCGTGGCGCCTTTCCTGTCTGCTCTAAGATATTGAGGTGGGCTAGTTGGATATGCATGATGTAAAAATTAAATAGCGCAAGGTTAGACAACGGACAAAGGACAGAACATATAGACAGGACACGCGCTATCCTGGTAACAGGATAGCGCGTGTCCTGTCTATATGTTCTGTCCTTTGTCCGTTGTCTAACCTTTGCGCTATTATTTTTACATCATACTTCCTGTCTGCTGTTTTCTTCAACAGTTTCCTAACGTTGTTCGCTAATCTCAATCACGTGAAACCAGTGGCGGAAATAAAGGGGTCACGAAACGACTTTTCAACTTTTTCCTTCTAAGCTTTCCTCCTGAACTCACAAATCGCGCATTGTACCGAACAGTTCAAGAAGACAGAAAGAAGGGACTCCCCTCAAGCTCGGACCCTCGTTTGTGTGCCCGAACCCGGTCAATCTCCTCCTATAGTTCGTTTCACCTCAGGTCCGAGCGCGGCCGATGTTATAAGCCGAAAGGCCAATCAAAAAGCGAAAAAGGCACAACGTCATGGCCAACGAGCTTGAGTTAATGTCGAGCGATAAACCAGCGGCCAAAAGTGCCCCCCCCCCCGGGTTGCTGCCATCTTGCCTGTTTGCCACATTAGTGATCACGTGACGTTAAGATGGCTGCGCCCAGAGGTGGGCCAGACCAGATTGGCGAGATCGCGGTCAGCACATGGGTGCTCTGGGCTGCGTTACAATCTTACTCGAATAGAGCCGAGTTATTCCGGCGGATCAAGTCACGTGACAAGACAGACACAGCAACGCTGGACGCGGGTAGGTTTTCGAACGCAACAGGTACGAGAACTTCACCCAGGAGAACACTGTACCTGGAGCACGGTGGAGAAATACATTTAGGTGGTGACTCTGGCCGCTCTTCCCGCGGGAAGCGAGCGACCAAATCGTGTTCGGAGCTAGCATCGAACCAGGAGTATACTCTGTTTCACCTTATGATGTACCGCAGGAAAGGCTGCAAGCGCGAGCTCCTTGCTCTGGGGCACATCCCGGCGGCACAAGCTCTCATGACTTAAGAGCGGCTGCCAACGCTATGAGCTCGCGCTTCTAGCCTTCGCTGCGGTACAACATAAGGTGAAACGAAGTATAGTTGGTTCCGCGCCGCCGCGGAGGGCGCTGAGGTGTGTGCACCGTGGGTATGAGGTCACTCCTCGGCTGCCACAGTTTCGGGGCGTAGCTGGCTCGCCTTTTTCGCGGTGTGGGGGTAGTGTGCGGCCAGTGGCTGGCCTCATGTTTTGCTTTGGTGCTGTGTCGATCAAAGGCGCCACCATCATGCAGGAAGGTCAGCCTTAACCCGAAGTAGAAGTTATGCTATAAGGATGGAAAAGACGTGCTTCGTTCCCAACTGAAATTCGGGGTACCGGGACTGTGCAGAGCGAGTGTTATTGTTGAAAGCCCCATCGAATGACGCTCGCCTGGAGCAGTGGCGTCATGCAAACCTGAGGGCCGATCGCAAGTTACTACCTAGTCTCCTCATCTCGTTGACCAAGTGAAGACCAAGCTTGACCGTCTAATTTCTGTTGAAGACTGGGAATGCGAAGATGTCTGGACAGAAAAGGCTGAAGAAACCAAGGTTGTGGACTGCATACTATACTGTAAAACCATCAATGTTCGCGAGCCCTTCATTTTCGCGAATTTCGCGAATGGAAAAATTCGCGAAATTTAAGGGCACGCGAAAATTTCAATCCTGAAGAATTTCAATGCAGGCGTCTTGAATTCGCGAAATTTCGGGGCCGCGATTGTGACCTCTGTAACCGATTCGCGAAAAATAGGGGCCGCGAAAAAAAGGGTTTTACAGTATTATGTAACTGGGTTTTTGAGTGTGGAAACGAAAAAAGCTACAAGCTGCCCTGCATACCGATTGGCTTTCAGCATCGACAAGAACACTTCTGCTGAAGCAGCACTGACAAACGTGAAGAACAGAGCAGGCCTTATACACCCCAACAAGAACCTTTTCCAGCTACTGAAGAAAGCGGAGCAGTTCTTCGTGGAAAATAGAAGCCACCAGACTGTCTCCTGGGACACAATCGACAGTGTTCTTGACACATGCACAATAACGTTTCCATGCGCTGAACACAAAGAAGAAAGAATTGCCCAGTTGCTCCACTACTACTTCAGCATGCGAATGCGACAACACTGTAAGCCTATTACCATGAGTATGAACAAGCAAGCTCAGGAAAAGAAGAAATCAGCAAAGCAGCGTTTGTCATAGTTTAAAAGCATGGGCGAGAAACATAGGATGTAGGAGATGGCGTTTTTTGGTAGTATGCAGTGAATTCAGCTTTTGTGTGCATTTTAAAGCAAAACTATCTGTCAGGTATTTTTTTACAGATGAAAAGTGATTTATGTCCTATAACCGCTACTATTGTTTGACTTTCAGTGACTGTGTCGTCATGTCAGTCAGTATGTCATCATACTGTGTCATCATTTTAGTCACTATGTCATCATAAATATAATTTTTTTCTGCTCACAAGGTTTGTATGTTCCACAGTACAAGTTGAAATTGTGCGTATAAACTATTTGTAATGATGTAACCTTTATGCGCATGTAAAGGATTATTTTAACCCCACTATGTAAATTATTAGAATTCATTTTTTTTTTCAATAAGAAGGCAGGAGCAGAGTGGAAAAAATCACCCGACCCTTTTTAAAGCCACGCAATGTGTGTAAACAATTTACGGAACTGTTACCAAACATGCTGTTTGACAAAACATGCAAGCACAACCCAGCTGTTTACTCTAAATTACTCTAAATTATTGAAGGCCCAGTAGATTATGCCGGGAAGTTTCATATTTATACGAGTATTTTTGTCACGTTAAGTCATCATCGGAATGTTCTCGTTTAAAAAAACAGCAACCGCACGAGGGAAAAGGCAATCAGTGCCAGTACGCCAACATCAATCCATCATTTCAATACACAGTACACAGGGACCGAGTAAAGAATGCATAATTTCCTTCACAAGCCCTCTATACCAGCCTTCACAAGCCCCTTTATACTTGGGCGCCATCTATCCCCGTGCGCGTGAAGCGCACTCGCGCGCCGAACATAATGTGGTCGCCGCGTGAGACAGAGAATCATCACCTTAAGGCTGCGGTCCCACGGCGGCCATCTTGAACAAGGCGTTAGTTCAACCAATAGATGGCGACACGCACCCGTGGGGTGGCCGAAACATTGGTTCACGGTGAGATGGCTCGAGCACCATCACGTTCCCTCGTGGCCTTGCTCGCGCCGCTGCCAGCTGTGCTCAGCTGGCTCAATAGCGTGGCCCAGCAAACGAATGTATGGGAGAATTTCAGGCTTTGTATAAATTGTTCTCTGATATAGGGAGATGCGGTTCAGCGGTTGTCACGGGCTTTCGCAATAAATCTTACCAAGAAGGAATCAATTGTTGATTGACGTGTCAATACTCTTTCAATGAAAACTTCTGCAGGGATGCACGCTCAGTAGACTCAATCTTCCAAGACATCAGTGGAAGCGGACGTCAAGTAAACTGCTTCGCAATTTACGGTACTTACCTCACCATTATAATGACGACCGAAAAGTGACATAACGAAATATTGTGTTTCATGGGATCCGGAAGATTTTGTAAAGGTTGTTACATTATAGTTCCCAGAAAACAAACGCCGTTGCAATATTTTCGAAAGTACCGATATAATGTTGTAAGTACAGCTTCGGAGGAGTATGATGAAAACCATCAGAATAAACAGGAAGACGTTTATTTGCAATGAACACGCAATGAATGAACGGCCTTTAGCGACGGCAAGTTATGAGCGTATGGGAATTTATAAGTTCACGTGATTGCTAACTATGGACATGCGGACAATGACGACCTGTTTTGTCGGGAGATGGAGTAGCGGTGATGACCTGATATCGGACAAATCGTGGCAGACGAACAAGCAAGTTTCTTCTCAGCGAATGGTAAGCGTCCACGGTCAAGCACAGCACGTGGCTACCGACGTTGTCGACGTTTCGAACACTTACCACTTTCGACAAAAGTGCTGGCACATCAGCTAACTTTGTGGAAAAAGTCGAAGGCTTCCTCGAGTCCAGCGCCATCATGAACTGTAACTGAAAACGATCCACTCTTCACTCTGTGGGTGGCGAAACGTTTCCGCATCTGCGGAGTCATGGTCGATGCGTACTCTAATTGGTTGGAAGTTTACACGATGCCTGCCACGACGTAAAAACGCGTCATAGACGTTCTACGCTATCTTTTCCCTACTTTTGCCCTATCAAAAATACTTTTCTCTAATAACGCGCCAAATCTGGCTTCAAATAAAAAAAAACAAGCCCCCCCCCCCCCAAAAAAAAAAAATGGCATCAGGCATCACATTAGTGCACCATACCATCCTGCAACTAACGGGCAAGCAGAACAGTGGGTGTCCGAAACGAAAAAAGCCCTCTTAATTGAAGCTTACGGAAGAAGCAGTTCAGTGAAGAATCGCCAGGTTCTTGTTCCAGCAGCACGCGACGGTTTCATTTCACGGTAAAAACACCCGCGAAACAATAGAGAGTTTTAGGGAACCGGAACAAAAATACGATCGATAAACAAAAACGATCGATACCTTGGATCGGGCGAGTCGACCGATCGTGTGCCTCGAAACGGCTTTGGGGGAACCGTATTTGCAGACGAGAGCAGACGATCGGTACAGGTCGCGCCCCTGGCAACGCAAACATGCATCGGCCTCACCGAGAAAAGACAGATTTGCGTGTGTTTGTACAAATCGCAGAAACTCAAGTAAACAAAGATCGCACCCTAAATATATAAAGAACCTAAAACAATGTATATCTACTTATAGTTCGTCTCGTCTTTTTACTGGAATGAATGCGCTTCCGTAATACAAAACCTGGCGCCCCACGGCGTGTCGCCGCTGGCACTGCGAAATTCTAAAATGTTCGTCTGCTAAAGGAGCAGACGAGCTTTCCGACTACAATGGCGCTCGATCTTTTTGACGATGACTTGGAGTTGGCTCTATTCGGCGAAAACAATTTAGAAAAGGTTCTTTTGTACGACTGTCTACGCACTAAGAGAAGGCGCTTGTTGGCGGCAAGGCATGGGACGTTCAACTTGGCGTCGATGGACGAGGAGGACGTCGTACGGCAGTTCAGGTTCACAAAGGAGGATCTGCCCTATCTCCGATCGGCGCTGCGCATCCCGGAGACGTTGACAACCAACGGCTGGGTCCGGGTGTCAGGGGACGAGGCCCTCGCGATCGGGCTGAGGAGGCTGGCCTACCCCAACCGCCTCTGCGACCTTGAGCTCATGTTCGGTCGCCACTCTTCGACGCTGTCCATCGTCTCCAACCAGGTGCATCGTCACATCGCGCACACGTTCGGTCACCTGCTCAGGGATCTTACCGCACACAGCTGGCTCGACCCTGACCAGCTTGACGTTTTTGCGGAGGTGAGCAACACTTTTCTTCTATAAAGAGGGTAGCTCTAACTGCAAAACACCTCGATCCCGCGCGTGCATGCATGAGTGCTGCAAAACGTTTGAAAACTTGCGAAAACGAAAACACACGTCCCTAGAATGTTTAGGCAGCATGAAAATTGCGACAATTGGCATGACATTCTCCGGGAAAAGGTTCTCCGCGAGAAAACATCCTCCGAAAAAAAAAAAAAGAGCTCGCTAGGGATGACAAATGTTTTGGAATATCGAAATCCACGATTTGAACTTAAAATACCTATCCCCAATAGGTCCCTCTAAAGCCAGAATTGGTGAAAAAGGGAACAGGCAGGATGATATCTCGCAAAGAGAACTACTCAGAACATTTAATCAAAATTATTCATGTGCGAATGATGGGTTTTTTACTAGAAGCGGATAGTGGTTTTGGGCGAAGAGTTTTAAATGAATATCGAAATGTTTCCTTGAGCCTTTCACTACTGCACCATGTAAAACAAAACCCAGCTGAACTTGTGAAGGAATTGATCCTGAGCTTCCGCTTGTTTATTCCTAAACGAAGCTATTTTTATCTAACTACACTGTTGATCGCGGCGGTTTAGTCCCGTTAAGTGTGCTTCTTTTCGAGCATCCGTGTACTGCGGAAAAGCAACACCCGTAAAAGCTAGCTTCGCAGTTGTTGCTTCTCCGCAGTCCATCAATGCTCGGTAAGAAGCGCGCTCAACGGGGCCAACCCGCCGCAATGAACGCTTGAAAATGAGGAATATCGCAGTCGAAAAGTTGAATACTAGCACAATCCTAATCACAAGACGACTTCTAGTCAAAAACTCTTTTGGCCGGTCTTTTAAATGCATAAATCGCTTGTCTATCACCAGTATACCATATAGTCGGCTATCTTTCGGTGTTCACTTTAAGTGCAGCAAACTGAATGAAAATGAGGGCTAATTTTTCGCACTCGGGTATCGCTCATAGCATGATGTTAGAGGTTTACTGCAAATGTTTTCATTATAAGATGAATAAGAAAATGTATGTAACCAATAGAAAAATTGTGCTGCTAAAATTTTAGGATTATATTTTTACACTCGTCAATAGGTCAAGTAATTATGTGATAGGACGTCTTTGTCACATTTTTTTTTCTGTGATCTGTCTAGTTCCCTTCGTAAGCACAACGAAACATCAGCAAAAATATTTTTAACCAATCAATTTATTTTTATTTCAGGCCGTCCACAACCAGGGAGCTCCATTGACCAACTGCTGGGGGTTTATCGACGGAACTGCCAGGGCCATGTGTCGGCCGACGTGGCACCAGCGGAAGTTTTTCTCGGGGCACAAGAGGTACCATTGCACCAAGTACCAAGCAGTTATGTGCCCCAATGGCATCATTGCCAGGCTGGATGGGCCGTATGACGGGTGCAGGCACGACGCGGGTGAGGATTTTCTGCCACTGTTTTAGTTTCACTCAATGTGGCTTTCTGTGGAACTGACATTTTCTAAGACAGCTCAAAAGTCATTCAATATGTTCGTGTGCCAGTACAAGGAATGTGACACTATTTAGGTGAAATTATTTTCTTAACTAATACATGGATATTACGAATGGGATACAACACAATGAACTCCCTAGAAAGTATAGAGCAAAATCATCAACACTTAAATAACAGAACATCCGTGTGCTGCAGTGGAATCATCATTTATTTTGGGAAATATTTTAAATAACAAATCTTGGAGGACTGTGAACAGACAGTGTGCATATGAGGAGGTGCTTCTTGATGTGCATGTGGTCCTCCAAAACTTCTCAAGTAATTTATGACATTTAATACGACGAAAGTGACCCAGCATGAGCATGTAACATTATATATCAGCCTAACATATAGGTATTACGCTCCTCAAAGAGATCATAAATAGGTTCGTGCTGCACGCCGCCCAAGGAATCTTGTGACAGATAGGAGAATTAAGCTTGTCGTAAGCGTGAAATTACCTCAACTTGGGGATTCTAATCATAAAAACATAATAAGAGATGCCATAGTACCATGGTACAAAAACTTACATCATCGATCCTTATGATATAATTTAACTATAATTTTCGTTATTCTGCAGGCATCTTGAGGGAGAGTGGATTGTACTCAGACTTGGAGGTGCTCATGAGACCCAAGCCCTTTGTTCTCTACGGGGACCCCGCCTACCCTCACCGAGAGCTGCTGCAACGGCCCTTTGGGGGTGCGAGCCTCACTGTGGGGCAGGCTACGTTCAATTACCGGATGAGCCGAGTTCGCCAATCAGTTGAATGGGGCTTTGGGAAGGTGGCCACTGAATTCGCTTTTCTTGATTTCAAAAAAAATCAAAAGTTGTTTCTTCAGCAGTTGCCCATCATGTACAAGGTAGGTGTAATCCTGACGAACTGCCACACCTGTTTGTACGAGAGTCAAACTTCGATGTTCTTTTCTGTCGCTCCTCCAACACTGGAGGAGTACTTGACTGTGTAACATATTTTACACGGTATTTTTAATACTATATGGCAATACTTGATTACATGATGATTTATTTAGAAGCTACTACTGACAATGTACTATATATTTTCCAAACTGACTTTCCAGTGACCTGAGATGACCTGAAAAACTGCCATAGTTCTTCCTATGGTAGTGGAACTTGCACATTTAATTTTTATTTTGCTTCTTCTATAACACTGCAGGAGTTCTGTGTAATGTCTTTTCACATATTCAATTTCATTATTTGGAAAACGAGTCTTTTTGAACATGATTTATTTCATTATTTTCTACCATTGACATTGTACATAATTTTCAAATTGAGTTCCCAGTACACTGAGCTTTAACCTGGCAAACTGCCATGCTTCTTTGTATATGACAGTGAAACTTCCAGATTCTTTTCCGGTAATCCTTCAACACTAAAGGAGTGTAAGGCAGTATCACGTATTCCGACACATTTGTTTTTGTAACTGCAGGAAAAGGCTTTTTGAAGATGATTTAGTTTTGGTGCTGTTAACCATTGGCAGGTATGAGTTCATTCAAACTTGGATTATAAGAACCTTGGATTAGCATGGGCAGCACAGGCATGTTACTAGGAAATGCAGCGCTTCTCCAGAATAGAAAAGGCCTGGCGTGTCTATGCCATGATATTTGAAAAATTGTTTTGAACCAAACACGGAATGCCTTGAGAAATGTGTGTCTTGTGTGTCTGCAATATATTCCAGGATTGGTTTACAATGTTTACGTTCAGAGGTTGTGATGGAGTCGCAAATCACAGGTAAAAAAAAAGATTGGGCATAACGATTAAATAAATGTTACCACACCTCAAAGAAGTCCAAGTTTATATATACTTTGATGGCCCTACAAGCATTGTCAGTTTATATGTGGTAAATGCTGCAGGATGCAGGTCCCTGCATTAGTAGCAGTGCTGCATTTTTCTTGATTTCCCACAACAGATATATAGAATGTCCACAGCAGTTCAAAGCAACTTGTTCCTGCCAGAAATATCCATGCAACTGATTGCCTTTTATTATGATGGAAGTACTTGTTGTGCCCTTCATGGTAGCTAGGAGTTTCACACGCACATGCCTTCTGTCATGTGCATGTATAAGGGCAATTATCTTTTGTCTTGTTTATATGCATATGTATGTTTCTCTGAATGCTGTGCATTATGTGGCTTACCTTATTATCCTGTGTTGAGAAACAAGCTGACATTTTTTACTCATTGATTGAGTCAAAGGGCCCAGAAAGCAAGAGCAAACACTACAGAGACAGAGTGTAATTACAATTGCAAGCAAGAAAGCTAATGACTATGATATTTTTCTTTGTAATTGAAATTCTTATGTTCTTCCTTTTTTGTTGGGTTAAAAATATTCTATATAAAAAGGAGTACTATCTAGATCCTCAGACAGATTGCTTTGATCAATTTGTGGTTGTCGCAACATAAATGCAACAGTGTTCTTCAATAAACCTGTGTTCACAACATGTTTCCTTTCTAACTCACCCTTTTCATTTCTGTATATCTATAGATGTGACTCAGAATATGCTATAGACATGACATAAATTTTGCCAGGCATATTTGTTCAACTTGTTTGTCAAGTGCCACAAATAGGAATGGTTCCATGTCTGAAAACATTTCAAGGAGGACATTTACGTCAGAAGTAAACTTGAGCATAAGAACTTTAAAAGACGGCAGCTATAGGAGTAATTGTTTTTTTTGTTTTTTTTTTAAATAGATTGCCACAAGAAGCACAAAACCCCACATTCAGAGCCCTTTGGGGCCACACAAAATGAGGCTGACAAGAAATAAAACACACAAGTACACAACGAGTCTTCGAGAGATTTTATGAAGAATTATGTCAAAGCACGTTTGACTGTGCTCGTGAGAGGCACATGCAACATATGCATATAATAAGACACCGGTTTAGCTCACTACATAGAAAAGAGCATACTAGGTCTTTAGCTTTGCATGAACAAGCTACTTTTCTCTCCTGAGAAGATGGCTTTTCCTTTTGTGCATTGCGGTGAAACCATAGAGTAAGTCATCTGCATGCAAATAATAAATAGCTTTTCCGAAGCCATGAGTTTAAGGAATCAGGTGAACATTTCAATGTTTCTTTCCTTATCTTATTCGTCACATCACACTATTAGGGAAAGCTATCTTTTCAATGCAACCACAGCATGCTAACAAGTTGTATGCAGCTGTACGGCAAATCCAGGTGAGTGGGCATAAGGTTCCTTGTGGCGTCTAGGGCTCTTTTTTAGACTTTATTTCAGGCTTATGCCAAGAATGGGATTAAGTGTCCTACCAATACTGGATGAGGCTACAAATTCAACCTTAATGAAATATAGTGAAACCCCAATTGAAATACGGTAAGAAACAGATCCATTATCACAATATTTTAGACTATATCAAATAAGAACGTCCCAGTCTATATCATGTTCTTTATGCAGTTAGGTTCTTTGCCCCTAGTTTGCTCATATGCGCTATAACTACTCTTCAATATATTGAACTGAGGCACATTTTTTTCTTTGCAACTACTTCAAGCACTTTGAAAATATTTGAACACTATCTGTAATACATGCAATCCCGATCGAAAAGACCACCAGGCTTTCCTGATGGACCATCAAACTTCTTTGATGGCCCATCAGGCTTCCTGATGGACCATCAAGAAAGTCTGATGGACCATCAAAAAGTCTGACGGACCATCAGATGCGTCTGGACGGTCCGTCAGAAGTTCCTGACGGCGCCTAGTGGTCTGTTGGACATCTTGATGGGCCATCAGAGGTGGTCTGATGGTGCGTCCGAAATTTTAGGTTTCACTTCGGGTCCATCAAAAGCGTCTTATTGCCCGGCCGTCGGGACTTTCTTTGCACACAATGTTTATCAAAAGTGCTTGATTAATTGTTGCTCACGGTATTCTGACGGCACCGTCAGAGGTGTTTAATACCATTTGATATATGGGTCGTGACATATTTGCCAGCATGTGATGAGTTGCGGGCTCGCGAGGTGCTGACAAAACTAATATATGTCACGCGATTTTTCTTTACACACTGAGCCCCCGATTCACTGGCAACTGTGCGTTCTTCTCCAATCAATCATGCGCACCGTGAAAACCCTACTTACGGTAGAGTCCATCGTTTCGCATATGCTTCATCACGCCTTTCATTACCAACGAAAAGTCGACAGACTTTTCGTCGACACTTTATGTTTTATTGAACCGCACCCCCGAGCCCCGCGACCGTTGTAGTGCACATGAGACGGTCGCAGCGGCAATTAAGTTCGGCTTCCAAACCGACCGTGCGGCCATTGCTCTGCTTTACTTCGCTCGAAGGTTAAATAGTCAGGGGAATGCGCCACCGCCTCGCTGAATAAGCAGCCCAAAGTCGAGGAGGCTCCGCAACTTTGCACGCTACAAAATAGGCGATTTGAGGCTATGTCGCGAAAAAAAGCTGTCGTTGAATCTCGTGTATGATATATGATGGGCCGCAGCTGCGTGGTCAATGGGTTGATGCAATTTTTTATTAAGGGGAAAGCCTTATATGTCTCATGGTTCAGTCGACCTTCAAAGTTCTTGAGCGAAAACACGTCGAGTCACAAAAGATACCAAAACCGGCGACATGAAAGGTAGAAAAACCCACATTATTCAGTATTCAGCTGCACCAGAACCCTTTCGGACCAGGGCGGTCGTTAGCGAAGGTTGCGTCGCAGGCGTTGTAGACTCAATTAAAGTTTTTACCACCACCACCACCATGGATAGAGCCCTGCCCGGATAACAGTTTGAGTATCCGTATCCGATCTGCATCCACAGACTTTGTATCCGAACCGCATCCGCAAACTTTTTACATTATTGTATTCGTATCCGATCCACATCCGCATACTTCGTATCCGTATCCGAACCGCATCCGCAAAATGTGGAAACCATGTCGATGTTCTTGCTAACCACCAGAGGTTACGATTACATTTAGACTAGCAAAATCAGCGGAAATCACGCCGACCGTGTTCTTCCCCGCTGCACGCGAAATCGGAAGTCTGAACGCCTAAAAAAAAGGTCATAAAAATAAAAAAATAAAAAGTTCGGAATGAGAGGATGAGAAGCAGTGGCAGGAAGACAAAATCTTTTCTGTGATGTTACCGAGCGTATGCGGCCGCCTCGAGTCTCACGGTGTTTCGTGTCAGCCAGCGGGCAGATGCGCCGCTAAGTCAGAGTCCAAGGCCTGATCGGATCGGGTGAACGTGTTGTTCGAGAAAGATTGCGGCCTGCAGGTGCCCAAAATATATATATTGAAAGAAAACTTTATTTTTTGCTTGGGGCGGTTACGGAGTTTGCGCACGGCAGCCGCTGGCATTGCTGGCGCCCTGGCGTCGTAACCGGACGAATATGCACTACCAGACTTTCTTCCCTAGAACTCTAGGCATGGGCGTACCAACCGGGGGGGGCAAGGAGGGCGCTTGCCCCCTCAGATCTCAGAGTGGGGGGGGCAAGGCATGTGTTCTGCCCCCCCCCCTCGAAACAGCGGCCACTGGGCAAGGCAAAGACTGGTCGGCAGCGCTCAAGGGATACCAAGGTCATCGCCCCCACCCCCTCCTCCCCCGGCCCGGGGGGGGGCGGTTGCCCCCCCACTCAAGAATAAGTTGGTGCGCCTTAAGGGCTGCCTATGTGCGTGCGCCGCTGATTCCGAAACTCCGAAACCTTGCAAACCGTGGCGCCACAGGGTCGCGCTCGCTGTCGAAAGCACTGTTGAGGTTTTCCTTGCCCTAGAAAGTTTTCCACTCTTTCCCTGCCAAAGAAATAGCTTTCTCGGGACGATTGAAGCTTTGCATTCTTTACTTTTAGGCCGCTGATTCCGAAACCTTGCAAACCGTGGCGCCACAGGGTCGCACTCGCTGTCGAAGCACTTCTTTCATTTTTGGTATCATGACCAAACCACTCTCTCCGGAGTGGGTTAGGTTTCTTCTGTAATCTTTTGACTTGTTCGGTTGAGGTTTTCTTTGCCCTAGAAAGTTTTCCGCTCTTTCCCTGCCAAAGAAATAGCTTTCTCGGGACGATTGAAGCTTTGCATTCTTTACTTTTACTTTTTCTATAGATAGCATTTTTGACGAGATGAAATGCACTAACTGAAGCGATTTTCAGTAAGAATCAGATCTTTCTTAGGATCCCTATCGTTTCTTCGAAACACGTTTTGTGAAAATACGTTTCGTGGACAACTTTTCACGGATATATATTTGATGGACACACGGTTCGTCGACGCTGTACGTTTTGTGGGCGATGCCCCTGCGACGTTTTGTCGACAACGTATTTCTTCACTCAGCCGCTAAAAGCTAGCATGCGATTCACTAAGGCGTGCTTAACTAAACCATGTCCCCCTCCCCCTGTAATCCAGGCGAGATGCAAAAAGTTTGTTACGAAAATAGCAGGGTTGTGTGCGACGAAACGTCTCAGGGTTTTCGATGAAACGAACACGGGAAACCTTTCGATCCAACGTCGCATGCTGACGAAATGATCTGTAGATGAAACATCAGTCACTCGAGGGACTGAATGCTACCGGGTAAAGATTTAGATCCGGATCCGCGGATATCCGCATCCGCAGCCGCTAACATCCGCATCCGATCCGCAATCCGCCGAAATCCGTCTAATTTTTATCCGCATCCGCCAGTTTACAGCGGATATGCAGGGCTCTAACCATAGATGTAATAAAAATACAAAAAAACACACACACAAAAATATATTTTTTCCCCGCCCCTTCTCAGGCGTCGACCAGTGCCCTTAGATTCCGCAGCCCGACGCGCTACCGCCCCGCCACGGACGGAGTTGTGCCGATGCGGTCGTAAATCATAAATTAGTCTTTA
>JAZHYW010006413.1:0-10499 GCA_037355805.1 Ixodes ricinus
TTTTGTTTTCTAAAGGTTCATTATGCTGTCCTTATCTATATCTTAGAAAATGTTAGACGTACCGATTACGTTTTCTAAAAGAAAATTGCGCAAAAACTAACGGCAAGTATTAAAATCGAAACCTAACCTATTGCTGTCGCCACTGCGTTTCCGACACGGTTTTCTAATTGTGTACTGGAGTTTTGAGCCAAAGAACCACCTATCGAAATTATAACATCGCTACTATTGCGGGGGCATCCATTCCACGCGTCTCAACCACAAAATCTAAAATTTGTTTTGGTGTTCTGGCAACACATTAAAGAGTCCTTGCACCAATTTGTTCTCAGCAATTGACTCGTTTCTTAACAAAGGTCTTATATGAGACTTCCGATTTAAAGCGTAGCATGCTCTTTTTCTTGTACTAAATCGTCGCGGTATATAAAATTAGATTGTTTCGCGCTGCCGTGCACACAAGCTAGAAGCAAATGTATTTTATTGAAGGGCGGCCTGACAAAGCCTTTTCATTTTGGTGCTCACGTTTACAGAAGAGATAGAACGCTGAAAGTCAAAGAAGAATGTGTACTACATATACTCCACTAAAAGTGCTGGTAGATTTGCATAGTAAGTGTCCTATTTGCTTTTCAAGAACCGCATATGAACTCAGCAAAGATGCAGAATACAAACCCATTTTTTTCCCAGGAGAGAGGAGCGAGAGGTAAACGACATAAAGTCCAGCAACAGCAACGGTTACTTTGGGTGTACTGCAGCTAATTTCTTGCATGAATATCCAGTAGCGCTTGCTTATATTTTCCAGAGGGTGCAGCATTGTCTCTCTTAATTTGTTAGCAGTTTAACGTACTAAATTCTTCCAAAACACTTCAAAAAAGATCAAATAAATAACCTGCATACGCATGTTCCCCAGAATGTATATGGGTTGCAGCCGTACCTTAGCCAAGTGTTCCCGATTCGTGGGAAATTTCTAATAAAAATATCGTCAAGAGACAAAAAAAAAAAAAAGCAAGGCGAATTTTGAAGACATGTAAAATATAACGAAAATATAAAAAAATGCCTTGGATATTTTTGATGCGTACCTATTACGTTGCTTTTTTATATGGAACGTTTCCCACAGTTCTGCAACACTCTCGTATCCCAGTCAATAACTTTTATGTAAAATAATAATGAAAACAATAAAAATCGTGTTGTTTTTATGTTTAGAAAGCGGACAGGTAGTCAGCATCAATGGGTGTCTGGAGTTTCAGCTGTATATAAAGTTTTGAGCCAGTGCAGTACAGCCGATAGCCTGGGGTCTTTAACATGCGTCACGCAGCAGTGATACAGGAACGCATGCCAGTACGACGCTCATTCAGGTGGAAGCGGGCAGGGGTGGGGTGTAAAGAACATATTCCCAATCTAATGAAACTCTCAGAAGGGAAGTTGCAGAGCTACTGAACAACTAAAATATCATTTTGTTAAAACACCTGAGACTGGGTGAGAAAATCATGAAACAACCAAAAGTAGAAGAGACAGGAAAAGAATCTCGTCTACTTTTTGTTGTTTAAAGATTTTTCACCCAGTGTCAGGGCTTCTAACAAAGTGGAAAACTTAGCAGCTCACCTGCGCCCTCACTGTGTTAACTAAAAGATGTTGTTGAATCCTAACATACATATACAATAACTAAACATGTTACAACTGAACATTTTTAATAAAAGAATGGCAAAGTTGAATTGGTTATTTGGAGAATTTTATTTTGAGATATTTGATTGCTCGTTGATTGAAAAAAATATTATTCACACTCGCTCTATTAAAAAAAATTATAATTTCTTTTTGGTTTCGAAAAAGTCTCGCCTCCCCAACTTATACTTTTTTCTTTTCATAGTTGTTTCTGCAGGTTAACCATTCAAGAAAGATGCTTAATTTTAAAACAAAACCCCGAAATAGTCGAACCAGGTAATATGAACTTCAAAAGAAACTTTGTGGAAGCCTACGGGTGGCACATGACGTCGCGTTAAGCAACTTATGCCCCTGTCACACCGGAGAATTTATGTCATCTCCAGCGAATGAGATTAGCACCGAATGTCATCTGTCCGCTGCCGAGCGGGAACATCTAATGCATATAATGAAAATGACGCCCGTTGCCGGATGGGCTTGAGGGAACTCAATCGCAGCTCTTCTTGGGTCGACTCAGTGATTTCAGTGAAGAACAGCAACAAAAGATTAGTATAGAAAAGGATATTTAGTATAGTATAGTGTAGTATAGTATTCGCAACTCCAGCGTGCCGCTCGCCCTCCCGCGGACGAGCGGAGAACTAGAGGAATGGGGACGGCAGCGGCGGCGCGGTAAAGGTGGAAAAGGCTGTCAAACTTGATGCGTGAGGCCGCTGTAACGAAACAAGTGAGCGCGTTAAAATAGGAATTCTTGTGCTCCACCTCGCAACGGCGTTGGACGAAGGACCGGGATGTCTAATTTTATTAGGGACTTTTCGTATATCGCATATGCTGCGGATTGCTGGTCTTGTGCATGACCGCCAGCTCTATCTGTGCTCAAAGTGACGGCAAACGCTCCCGCTAATAACGTAGAGCTCTAGCGTTCGGCCTATGAAAAGTATATTCTTTGCCGTAAGTAGGAGAAAACTGGTCGCGCAATACACGTCGGGAATGGGTTTGCGTTTTAAGGCCGTAGGAACATGACCATATATTCCAAGCGCTTTTAAAATATAAAATACGCGTACTTGCTTTCAGGTAATTACAAAATAAATAAATAAATACCCGAAGCGTTTTAAGCGCGTCTGTGTTAGCCAACCGTTCGTCACGAGAGCTTACGGGGCAGCTTTGGCGAGAGGGGCCACAACCTTGCAAATAACACGGTACAGAAAAAAAAGTACGGTATATTAAAATATGCATTTTTGGTAAAGCAATGAATAAAACCTCACACCCCTTAAACACGCCGATTATGGTAATAGGCAGTTTTAGCATAGCGTTACCGCGGGCTACCGTTGGCTACTGTGAGCACGGCAACGCTCCTGGCACGCGCTGAGAATTGTGCTCCAAAGGCGCAGCGCGAGCCTCCGGTTGTAATGCTACACCGCACGGTAGCCTGCGGTAACAAACTTCCTATCAATAACCATAGAGCAGTTTGATCACGTGTTGCAATACACTAAAACCGAGACGGTGAGCAGCGAGTTGTGAGCCTGTGACACAAAGGCATCACTACTGTGAACGCTGCTCTTCCGAAGCTTGTCCGTCACCGTGCGCGACTGTCCTTTTAGAGCAATAATGGCCAGGCAAGGCGCAAACACGATGTCTTCATCACCCTCAAAAATATTCTGCCACAAACAGTGACATGGCCGGTACGTAAAACGCGCTCGCCCACCACAAAGCTTCGCAAGTCGAGGTTTCTACAACTTTTAAACATCAACATGCTAATTTTGCTAACGCGCATCAACATCTCCGTCACCTGTAATATGATCCTGCCCTAACCACTTCGCGTTTGCAGACAAATAAATCATTTTTAGCGCACTGACCAGCGTCAGCGAGCAGGCGCACGGGAAACCCTGGACAATCTATCCCCGTCTCTTCCGCCATCTTGGAACTACCACCCCGCCACCGTAGGGCGTTGGAGTTGCGAATAGTATAGTATTGTATAGTATAGCATAGTATAATAAGTATAGTATAATAGTACTTTCTTCCGCGCGGCATCATTTCAAAATCTTATACAGAAATATACGATGTCTCTTCCTTCCGAAATTTAAAGTAATATATGATTTACGAATTTCATAAAGAGACTGTAGTAAAGACTATAAAATGTTTAGCCGTGTTTACATGAATGAGACGTAGTCGCATCTAATACCCGTGCCACACAGGCAACTCAATTGCCATTTACAACGAATGACATTTTAACGATCGGTCAATCAGCGCGCGACACTCCGAGCGTGGGGCGCTCCACGCGCGACAGATCGCGAGCCGATTCGTCGATCACACGAATGTCATTCGTCGTAAATGACATTCGAGTTGCCCGCGTGACACGGGTATAATTCAGTTGCCGCATTCAATGCGGTCATGTAAACGGCATAATGCGCTAGGAAAGCGCAACGCATTCAAGTCGCTGGATGGACGTGGATCGAAACGCGAATTCGCATTCATTCAGCCCATGTAAAAGGAGGTCGCATTGTATTTTGAAACGGGGAAGATTATGGGCAGGCGCTCGCTGCGGGAGCGAGAGAACAGCTGAGAGCATGGAGGCGGCCAACCTCATCGGCGACGGCGGAAAGCAGTCCCGTGTGGTAGCCTGCAGTTTTCGCGCGAGTAGATAGCCGAGCTTTTATTGCCGTCATAAGTGAGCGGAATATAGCTGAGCTGCTCGGTGAGGGTGGCCCCCGTCCAAGCCTCGCGAATTACGACTCGCGTCTCCGAGGGAGTCCTTAGAGGTTTCGGCTCAAGAACGACCGACGCCGAAAGCTCCGAGCACTCCGTGGTACCGCAGAACGAGCAGCTCCTACCTCGGTGTCGTTCCAGCCTGCGCCGGATCCTTTGGCCTCAAGGTCCGATCGTGGTTGGCGAGGCTTGCGAGGCGAAGAGCGGTGGCGTCCTCAGAGCGGTTGGAAACGATCTCGCTCGCCAGAGCGTGCGCACGCAAATCGCCTCTGTTCCAGAGTGGCCCGACGGCCAGGCCCGGAGCCCAGAACGCTTGGGTTTTGATGTTTCCTGCATCTCGTAACTTCTTGCACATTATCAAAAACAGCGCGCACGACCTTAACGATAGGCGAAAGCGTCGAAAGGGCCTCTGAGCGCGAAGCACCGGAAAACGTGGTACTGTGGTGCGGCTGGTGCCGGAAACGCAGCTTTAGCTTTGAGATTTGACATGGCGTGGCGCCACCTTCGCGTAGGACTTGATGCGCATCCATGTAAACGTTGACGGGTCGGCTTCATTCGAACGATGATTGGAGTCGATGCGCTGAAGTCGCATTCATGTAAACGCGGCAATTTTGCAAAAATCTAATCACCGTCGAAGTTCAGGTCAACGGCCTATTGATGCCGAATGATACTGAGATTTTAAGTAACGCAACAGTAACGCTCGTTAGATTTTCAAAGTAATGGTAACTATACAGTATTTCATTACATTTGCATGACGATAACGAAACTCACTACAGCGTTAATTTTTATAAACTAACGAGTAACGCTATTTTTTTTACTTGTTTTGGTCATGGGCATAAATTGGCAGTTAGTACCTCAAATTGTTAGTCTACGCGCATTATTCAGAATAGTCTGATATCCTGTTGTTACTGGTGAGTTTTTTCCCTGTTGTGTTTCTCTCTGTTGAGGGCTGTAAACGTGAGACAGGGTCACGTAAGAAGAAAATTTCATTTGCCCTAGCCCCTCTCAAGTAGTTTGTCCTAAATAAAAAAAATATTTATACTATACCATACTTAATATACTATGCTATACGTGTACATTAGTGCGTTACCTAAGAAAAAAGTAATGTGTTACACCTAACGTTGTTGTTTGTAAACGCTACTTCATATTTATAACTCTGCTAATTGGAAATCATTGCTAAGGGTATAAAGCGCCGAAAAAACACGGACCGAAACACGAAGAAAACTACTACACAGTGCACATGGAAAGGGTATAAAGCGCCGAAAAAGCACGGACCGAGACACGTAGAGAAGAACGACACAGGGCGCCTCGTGTCGTTCTTCGTGTCTCGGTCCGTGTTACAGCCTATAGTCGGTTACAAGTCAAGAAGGTAGCGGCAAATGCTCCTCAAAGGGAATTTTGTATTCCTCCGCCACCAATCGCGTCCCGTTGTTTCCGTGACGTCATGACCTGCCCGAACCAATCTTGTTTTGGCAAATGAATATTTTCAACATGGCAGCCGGGCAGATTTTCTAGGACTCCAGTATCTTGCGGCAATTATTCTGTTTTTTAACGCGGTATTTCACTTACCCGAGCTTACGTCGCTAAGTCGTAACCGCGTCCACTTTTATTCGCAATAGGTTCTGCGCGACAGCGTGAAAATCCAGCGATAGCATTGCCATCGAAAAGTTCGATGCGGGAGTAAGGCCTAGCATCGCACATACGTCGAACGCCGTCTGCTTCTCTGCCTCGGGTTCCGCCCCAGCATCGTGACGGCAGCGGCTTTTCTTCGCAGTGGTTTCCGTGGAGCGACGTTAAAATGCAGCGGTCACCAAACTCTTCTTTATAAGTGTAGTGGGCTGTGCGGGAGGGGCATAAGTGAACCGCGAACACAGTAAGTGTCTTCACCCGATTTCGACCGTATCTTTGCTGGCGTTAATAAATAGTCTGTCTACTGAAATGACGCCTTCGAAGCAGTATGTATTCATCTGTGAAACGTGGCGTCCTTGTCAAGTTTCCGCGTCGCAATCAGCTGCCCGCTAATCTATGACTGCGATAGTACCCGCGGGTGCACCCTCGTTCACAATAATGAGCTGTAACATACATGTGGCATACAAATGATAAAGCCAGTGATGCGTATGTTACAAACATTTAATTGATATTGTTCTGGACGTTAAGAAGCTGATGTCTTCTTTTGGAAGAATATCAGAGAATTTGAGGGAAGCAGATTTGGTTCTCTCAAATGCTTCCGAACATTCTGCTTGCTCTCAGAGGCCCTGTCAGTCGTATGTTTATGCTTCGAAACCCGGGTGCGTGACGCGTGTACCCCCCCCCCCCCAGAGCCTTTTTAAAGGCTCTGCCCCCCCCTCGCGTCACGTCGCGTCGCGTCGCGTCGCGGCCTGAGGTATTAGCGGTAAACACGCACCAACTTTTCCAATTTACTTTAGAAGGAAAATGTGTACACAATATTGGATCGCAGCATTGGTTTAATAATTTGTAAAAGATGAAAAGTATGTCAATAAAAATTGATTGCAAGGCTAGCTTCCCGCTTCATGAATTGTGATTTTCTTATATGCGAAATATTTGTTTAAATCAAAAATTGAAAGCATACCGAATACTCAGATGTCCTGATCTTAGTCCGAAGGCAATTGGCAGAATGATTTGTCTTTATAACAATAAAATCAACAATGTTTGAATCAAGCAACAGCTCAAACCGCCTAATTACATTTCTGATGTATGTTATGTCTCTGCACTATACCAGGCCGTAGCCGCGAACGAGCTCTTCAGAGTCTGCCATCATCTTTCTGGTCTGCCTTGGCAAAGACAGACTCGTGTAAAAAACATATTGAGCTTCTTGGAGGCAACTTCGCAGTCCTCATTGTCGGAGCTTTCATGAAACCATCAGAAAGATGGAACACATGTTTCATCAACTTTTTACGACTCTCGTTTCATCGACACTGATTGTTTCATCGATACTACCACACTGTGCTGTGAAGTTTCATTGGCACACAAATTGCACGCTGTAGGAACATTTTGCTGTGCGTTTATCACTGGGGCACATGTTAAACTATCCGACCCACCCAGTTCACGACGCTTTGCGGCGACAGTCTCCAGGAGTTCATTACAAAAATGTGGACCCACCCAGCCCACCCGTACATGCCGCTTCGCAGCAGCGTGTAAGGGTGGTCGTGCCCCGTGCATGTACCCGTACCCTTGCTCACCAACAAACCAGTGCACCCCTAACCAAACAAAAATGTTGTCGACGAAACATAGCAAGATATGTCGATGAACGAGTGTCGATGAAACAATTTGTTGATAAATCGTCGCAGCGTTGACGGAACAAACTGTCGGGGAAATGTCATTTGATAAAATGAGTGGCACCGCACAAAAGCCTGTTTTCGAGCCGTGTTACTTAAACACTATCGCAGGCATCATTTTTAGATACCCATTGCCAGACAAAATGCATTCTGAACAAAAATCAGCAGAACCCATCCTTTGGGAATGATTATCTACGTTAATGCGAATAGCATCAAACGGTGCGGAGTTATGCGCGTTCGTCAGGTGGCCGGCACACTCTAGATACGCCAGCCCACTCTTGAGGCGATTCTAAATTTGTTGACACTTTCACAGCCCTGCGCACGATCTCCGCAGCCCAGCACGTGCGTTTGTGTCACTTAGGAAGGCGAGCAAAGCACGCGCCATACGCACAAACACTCAAAATGGTACCGACCAGACTTTCTGGCGTCTCAGCTAGTCTCAACCAACGGTATTCTAAACGGTTGTTTATATCTTTACCATAGGACGCGCTTTACATGCGCGCGGGAGAGGATGATGTAGCGGCTGTGCTCAGCCTCACGAGAGCGGAATGAGCCCTCGTGCATGGAACGCGCGCGCACCGGTAGCTGTGACAGCGCTGTAAAGCGCGTCCTATGGTAAAGATATAAACAACCGTTTAGAGTGCGTCGAATGACTGCCTTCATAGCTCTGTGGTTAGCGCGTCTGCCTGCTGATCAAAGGGTCAACGGTTCGAATCCCAGCCGGCGCCGGTCTTTTTTATTTATTTATCGACCCGCGGCGTAAGAGGTTAGATAGCCAGATAGATAGATACATAGATAGACGAAAAGTGCGTGAAGTATCCAAAGAATGCTATTCGCATTAAAAAAGAAAATGAATTTCACGTCCCTCTGCTGTTAGTTAAAGACCTGGAATTGGATAAGGAGCCATCAGGCAAATTTGAAATGGTTCTGGACTGGACAACATGGACTCATCATCGGCGTTATTGGTTCAAAATTATGACGAGTACAGCGGGCTCGGGCCTGAGAGCTAAGGGTTAGCGTGGGGCTCCCCAAGCCGAGGGGCATGGCAAGTGCACACCGACAGTGGGAAGCGACCACCTACTTATCTGATCTCGATGCAAGCCTTAAACCTCAGCCTTCAAAGGGCTTTGCATGATTCGTCGTATGGGATAACTTGTTAGCAGCCCATTAGACTCATCCTACAATTCCGCTCCAACAGTACATCCCCAGGCCTTCTAGGAGCCGACCCACTTGATCTGGGTGCGAGAAGGGATCCCAAATCGTGACCTGCACTATATATTTGACCCCTGGGCCAGCTGATGGGGGCACTACAGCAGCACCAACGGAAAAGGGGATTAGGCCTTTTACAGACTAGCATCACAAAACCCAGACATACCTCCATTCATTCTAAACCAGTTTTAGAAGCCACCCAAGCACTCAAAAACGACCTTTCAGTACTTCAGAACTCTGCCCTCGGCAACAAGTCAGGCTGCAGTCTGTGCATCATGGTTCTTATCGGCTTTAAAAAGGTTTGATTAAATCCTCTACATTGCACTAGTCCGGGAGGCTCAAAACTGAGGTCTCTATGGAAGACCGCTTCACCTCATCACAGCGTTTCTGCAAGACGGACGATATCAAGCTTGAGTCGAACTGAACTAGGCCCAGTTAATGGCATTGGCATTCCTTAAATCTCCGTCCTCTCACCAATTCTTCATCAATGTTGTAGCTCACTTTTCCTCACGTCAAGCAATCGGTGCTGTTTTTACGATAAATTTCAAGCGAGTACAATGGCGCCTCTTAAATTCAGGAAATCTATGCCACACCCCTTCAGACCGCACTTCGGCGCACAGGGCAGCCTGCTCCTCATCCACTACGAGGTGTTAGCCAAGTCGCCGAAGTGCGACCCAAGAGTCATAATGGCCGTGGACTTCAAGGGAACTTTCGACGTCTCTATTATGCTTTGAAACGGAGCACTAGCACTGGGATTTTGCTCTCCACTGTGCTAACACAAGGTATTGTTATCCCCAGGGTGGCCTCAGTCGTGTGAATGGCCACAGACGTCCCGTTTATGTTTCGAAACAGATCACTGGCAGTAAGAGTTAGCTGTCCACAGTGCTCACACGTTATTGTTGTTTTTTTAGAGGGGCCTCGGTCATGTGAATGACCACTGACGTCCAGTTTATGCTTCGAAACAGATCACTGGCAGTAAGAGTTAGCTGTCCACAGTGCTGACACACGTTATTGTTGTTTTCAGAGGGGCCTCGGTCATGCGAATGGCCAACGACGTCCAGTTTATGCTTCGAAACAGATCACTGGCAGTAAGAGTGAGCTGTCCACAGTGATGACGCATGTTATTGTTATTCTCAGAGTGGCCTCGGTCATGTGAATGACCACTGACGTCCAGTTTATGCTTCGAAACAGATCACTGGCAGTAAGAGTTAGCTGTCCACAGTGCTGACGCACGTTATTGTTATTCTCAGAGTGGCCTCGGTCATGTGAATGGCCACAGACGTCCAGTTTATGCTTCGAAAAAGATCACTGGCAGTAAGAGTTAGCTGTCCACAGTGCTGACACACGTTATTGTTGTTTTCCGAGGGGCCTCGGTCATGTGAATGACCACTGACGTCCAGTTTATGCTTCGAAACAGATCACTGGCACACTCTTAATCTGGGGCCACCTAGGGGGCCACCTATAGCCGTGATAAATGGATCCAGCTTGTCACGGCAAATTTTGGGGCCACCTAAAATTGCCAGCCCGTTTGCCGTTCCTGTTTAGGTGGGCCCCAAAATTTGCCGTGACAAGTTGGATCTTGCCGGCCCGTTTTGTAGCTAGCCCGTTTTCTAGCTGGCCCGATTTCTAGCTGGCCCGTTTTCT
>JAZHYW010006415.1:0-21791 GCA_037355805.1 Ixodes ricinus
TATTTTCGGGGTCTCTTTGAGACTATAGCCACACGTGTAGTATGAAAGCAAGGCCTGAAACAGTTCTAAATGCGTTAAAGGTTTCCCTTCTTCTCCCATAAAAGCGTAAAATAATCTTTTAGAGCTAACAAAAGACAAAGCATCGCCTGCTGAATGGTGTCGGCGCAAACCGCGCAAAGTCATGCGCCGCAATGTAAAGGCTAAAAAGCGTGCGCTGCACAACCCAGGGTAGTATAGGTTCAATCCTCCATCCCTGCCCGTTTCGATCTGAACGAGCATCGTACCGGCGTGTGTTCCAGTAGTCACTACTGCGTGATGCCCGTTACAGACCACAGACTAGCAGTGGTGCGGCAATGGCTAAATTGTTTTACCTACAACAGAGATGCCCGGTCATCGGAGCTAACTACCCGCTGACTAAACAGACAAGGAACACAATTACTGCAGAGGGTTAGACGGGTTAGTAACATATACTTTGAGAGCTCTATAAATCCTGAAAACTTCACTCACAAGCTATTCGTGAGTTGATAACAAAGGGGCCTAGAAAGTTATCTTTTATCACCTCATCACCTCACCTCCAGCATTTCTGCACCACAGTGAAATTGCCGCTCTCGCCCGATGCGTCCTGAGCAAGGTAAATGTAGGGAGAACTTACAACAACCCCCTCATCTTCCATAAACGAATATGACTTGAAGACCGTCTGTAAAAGATCACGCCATTAAAACCGAGGTAACAATATTTCTAGCATGAACCATATTTCTCTCTAGTAACCTGAATAATTTAAAAATCTCTAACCTAGGGGTGTGCAAATAGTCGAGTATCAAACTCGGATCGAATTGTGATATGTCGAATGATTCGATTCGACTTTCAGATTATTAGTATTCGAGTTTTCGAATAATTCGAGCGGGTCGAATATCGGTACTGCTGTACAAAGTGTGGGTTTACTAAAGAACACCATCAATATTGTGACATTGTCCTAGCAGGCCTTTGCCGTGTTTAGATCATACCTGCATTGGCGAAGCATTGATTTACTAAGTACATCAATAGAAAGTACTTCGTTTAGAGTTTTACTCGAACCAAACTGTGGCTCACGAGCTTCGTCGATGTGCTTCACACAAACCCGCAAACGCTCTACGTACTCCGCCATTTTGAATTTGAGTATCTTGAATGTCCAGTCGCATGCAAGCTGTACACAACAAATATTTAAAGAAAATCAGCTGAATGGCTTGTACGCTTGTTACGTCCAGAGCATGTTAATCAATAGAATTCTTGCAAAATCGAAGCGATCCTGGCGGCGTAGTACCACGCCAAGCATCTTGGGAACCCAATAGCTCGCGTTGTCGGTTTCGGTCTGCCAACCTCGTTTCACGACATCCCGTCATGAACAAATAAAGCGAATGCATCTTCGAATATGTGTCTTTCCTTAAATGAATATTACTGTAAGTGTTACCTACCAATCAGACATGTACGTAACGCGTTACTAGTAACGAGTTACTTCTACTTAGTTACTTTTTTCAGGTAACGAGTAACGTATTTAGTCACTTTCTTAGAAAAGGAACGAGTAACGTACCTAGTTACTTTTAAGGCCAAGTAACGAGCAACGGTATTTCGTTACTTTTGAGGAAGTAACATGTACAACACCGTTTAAACAGCCTCGTTTGAATTCTAACCTGAGTATCCGTCTATTGCGACAAAGGCAGATGGGTCCACCCGAAAAACAATTAAACAGTATGACAGTATAGCAACGTTTATCCGCTGAACACGTCAGTCGAACTCTACAGCTGAGAATGTCCTTCACCCAGCGAACACAATAAGGTTCGTTGTGTTGAACCTTCTAGAATCGTGTGCGGACCGAATATAAACCCCGAGGTTGCCAACACAGGAAGCTACAGAAGCCTTCGTCAACTTGGAACTTTAGGATCAGAGAGAACAAAAGAGAAGGAAATCCCAGATTCACCAGAATAAACCATGAAACGAAAGCAGTTGTGTATTTGGCGGCCGTCAAAGTAACGAGAATAGTAACTGGTTACTTTTGAGGTAACGTAACGCGTTCCTTTTGGGAATCGGTAATGAGTAACGTATTTATTACTTTTTGAGCCAGTAACGAGTAAAGGTATTTAGTTACTTTTTGGGTATCACGTTTAAATGTTTGCTACCAATACAAATAGCATACTTGGACATGTTTTGGGGGCTCCCAACGTACTGAAGTTTATGCGCAGGTAAACAAAGGAAAAAGACGTGTACTGGGCCGATCAGCCTGTTCCATGTAATGTCCTAGGCGTCTTAAAGGGCCCCTAAAAGTAAAAAAAATATGTTTTTTTTTTCTTAACACTCTGGTTGGGACACGCATGTCAAAACTTAATCTACGCGCGAAAAAAAAATTTTTTTTATATATACATAATGATTAAAACCTGAGACTGTGGTTTGAAAAACGGAAACTCGTGAAGTAGGAAGAAAAAGGAGTTTCTCTTTCTTTTCCTACTTCATGAGTTTCCGTTTTTCGAACCACAGTCTCAGGTTTCAATCATCATGTATAACTTACACTAGCGATCGCCTGCTCTTTAACCAATTTTTCAGAGCAATATTGACGGCGCGAGACGCGATTTATTCGGTATTCCCTCCTTTCCACTTGTTTTCTCTCTCGTCATTTCGGGCGCGTGGAGGAGAGAAAGATCGGCTTCGCCTTCACGTTGAAGTGGAAAGAGCGAATTACCATCTCGTTGAGCGAATGACCATTCCGTGACGTTATGGACTTTGCGCGGAGGATTTCGAATAAATCTCTCGCCGTCAACACTGCTCTAAATTGTTTTTCTCGTAATTTTTTTTGACGCGCGTGTTTTAATTAGATTGTTAAACAAAAACAGTTTTCTTCTTTTCAGGGGCCCTTTAAGTTACCCGTGACCCGTGTGAGGGTTATGCTTCACTCTGGAGTTGTAGCCAGGCTGCCAGAAATGTGTGGAACGCGGCCGGCCGTACTCTTACTCCTCGTAAGTCTGGGCAGGCCCTTAAGGCCGCTGGAAGTCCGGTTTTAACGTGGGCTCTTACGAAGATGAATGGATTCTATGCAACCTAGCGCTGATTCTTTGTTTTTATGCAGTGCTGAGGGGCACAACTTCGTTAACGCGGCGATCGAAATCGAAACCAAGCCACCCTCGCCATGGCAAATATATACCCGATAATGCAACGCGCGCAGCGTCGCATCAGGGATGTGTGGAAGTAGTCCATAGACCCCTGTCAAACGTGCGTGCCATCTTGTACGCTGATGCGCTCATTATGCGAGGTCGACATTGTTTCACTACGTACTCTGAACGTGTATTGGACACGAGGGATACGACAACGTTCGGCGAGGACTCGGATCAGATCACACGCTTCGAGCCCATGAATATGGATGTGGATATGGATCTACGGCTTCCCCTTTGTATGAAGTGATCACAGAGCGACGTTACAAGAATAGTCAGTTGGGAAGCTCACCCTTAAAACCTGGACCTCTGGCGTCCACCGAGCTAAATACGATAACAGCGCCACCATTTAGCGACGAGTTGAAACATGAAAGTTGCTTCATATGGCTACTGCTAGAGTCACTGAATGTTCCCAGAGTACCTAAACTCCCAGGCTCGAGGTGCCAAGATGGCGGCTCAATCTGTTTTCTTTACTGTGGTCACCATAAGATTTTAGAAAGCATGTTTTTGTATAAAATCTCTTTTTGTAGGAACTTTTATTGGAGATTAGAGGAACTTTTATTCGAGAGCGAGGGTGGGGAGCGATCACTTATATTCACGACTCCAGCCAAACGGATGGCGCCTAGCGGAAAAACACTGAACTGGCCGAAACAGGTCTTTTCGCGATTTCTGCTCGTCTCCTCTGGCTTACGTAATTACACGTTGTCGGTCGTTTGCGCGACAGAACAGATGTCCCGGTGACTCTGTCGTAACTGTAGTATCAGCTTGTTCCCAGGTTGCTCTGCACGCAACCTACGCAACCGCGTGAACCAGGCATTCCGCGTTTATCAACGTTCATCAGCACCGTGGAAGGACAGCAGGCAGTCCTTCCGTTGCTTCTTTAAAGAACGTCACGCCTCTGGAAGCTCGCTTACGCCAACACGTCACCGCAGGTTCGAAACGTGGAGGATGAAAAGCGAGAAAAACCATTTTGAGTCCAATTCTCGCTTGTTGGTGCCCCGTAATGGTGCGTTTAGCTAGCACGTGGAACGGCACCACCTGTATTAGACAGTCCTATTTGCACGATAGTGGCGTGGCCTATAAGTCGCTTGAGTCGCGAATGCCGTAAGGGCGGTCCTCGCCTCATCCCCCGTCGTCACTGGGTGGATGAATGGGTAATATATTTTTCAAATGCGTCTCGCTTTCTTTTTTCCACACGGTTATTAGGGTTTTTCTATGGATGATGGCCACTTGTTTGGCATGTTTTGCGGGAAAATAAAGGCGCAGGCGATGTTTGGGGTAAGCCGCTGTTCTGTTTGTTTCTGATTTTTGTGCATTTAAAATATATATTTTGGTATTTGTATTCGATCTGGCGTTCGACATTTTGGCTATTTTCCGGCCCTATATTCCGATTCGTATTCGATTCGTTCGTAGAGAAGGCCCGCATCTCTCCCGGTGTCCTCAGTTCTAAACCTGAACACAAGAAACAATTTTTTATTCTCTTATAGCTACCTTGAGGCAAACATAAAACCGTCTCAATATTAAGAAAAGAAAACAAGCTTCGCTTTATTTTATTTGCGAGCGAATCATTACTTGTTTCACGCACCGTGTGCAGTCACCGGCAATACCCGGATTGGCCAAGTTTAGCCCTGCCACATTCGACAATAAAAAAAATCTGCAGTCCATTCCAACTTTTTTTTTTTTTACATCTTAACATGCCCTAAGCTTTCCGCGTGGCTTTTGTGCCGCCTCGGCCTGAACGGCCGCTGGGCCAGCTCATCTTCCGAAATCCCACACAATGCTGTCAACGTAACTGGTGCGTGCGGGTGACTTTAAATAGCGATTCTTAACCCGCTCTCGTCCGACTGAGACGCTAGATAAAGCCACGCACCAGTATCTTTGACAGCGTTGTCAAAGCTGCTGCCAAAGCTGCTGTCAAAGCAGCTGTCAAAACTTCCATGGCGATGATCACGCTTTGAACGTGCATTACTCCGTTTCATACATGGCTGTCAAAGCTACTGGCGCGAGCGCGTGGCTTCATGTATGGTTTCGTTTGCGCGAGAACGCGTGCAAATGATCTGCAAGATCAAACCCCAAGCTGGCGCCAGCAACGTTAACAGCATTGTACACTGACATGCACCAGCGCTCACGCAGTAAAAGCGCTGTTGGAGATAACATGCTGGCGACTGTGCATATTCATGAAGGATATATGTGTGATAATCGAAGTAAGTTGGGTGCCTTCCACGTTGAAGTGTTTTTTTTTGTGTTTTAACTGTATATATTTGACAGGAACCAAAGAACGCACTAATGGTGTGCCGTATGCTCGAAGGGTTGCACTTACTGCGAGACTTTATAAACTTGTTCACCTCGAAACAAAGCCACAAAAAATGCGCAAAACGTGCCGACGGGTACGTATGGTGGCGAAGAAGTTGTACTCCACTCTCTCCAACCTCGTTACGCCGTAGTTAAAATTTCAGCCCCAGATAGCCCACTTTTATTAGTCTACCAGCAGTTTCACGTTGCGCCCGAATACGGAAGGGCCTTTTCGAAGACCACCGTTTCCGATACATCCCTCGAACCAGGAAGTGATCGGGAAACTGGGCCCCTTTACGTTTCCTTCTATTTCCCCACTCGATTTTTGTTACGGTTCTGTTTTTGTTCCTTGTGCGAAAGCTCCTCAGAAGAAAGTAGAACCACGCCTAAACCATCAGCGAATCGCACCGCACAAAAACTAAATATCTATAAGACACGAAGCCAAATATTAATGGAAGAAGGCGTAAAGCGACGCAAATAAAAGCCGGGAAATGATTACGAAAGATGGCCGAATAAAGAAGTGCCGGAAAAGAGGTGGGCAACCTGGACGTGGGCGAGAGAGGCCAGAGGAGCGGGCAAGGCGTACACCACAAAGGGGCTGCCGCGCCCGGCGCTCGCTTTGAGGGACGTCGCCTGATGGACGACGACGACGCAAAAGAAGCACTCGTTATCTCAAGGGTCGTCTCGTCATTCCGCAAGATGGACTACTCAGCGTGGGACGATGCTCGCCGAGTACGGGTTGAGTCTCCTCGCTCTCGCCGGTAATCATCACAGTTGTGCTTTCTCTCTCTCTCTTCTCTGCCTCCCTTTTCCTCCTCCATCATAAAACATTCAGGTGTCACGCGACGCGAAACTGTCGTTTCGGTGAAGCTTCGGGTTGGGAGAAGCATCAGTGGGAAAATGAATCTGCGGTGAACGCATGTAGCCCCTGTCTACGAACGTGCCGTTCAGATCCTGCCTCTGAATGAATATATTTTTATCCCTTGCAAGTTTCTATGGAGTTCACGTGGACGTGTCATATTGATCATACGAACACGTTCTGTTACGTTTTTGGGGACACTTAAAACAGAAGGTGTGATTGCGTGTCTTGACCCAACCACAATGCTGCTGACCGAATAGCTTATTTTGAACTATTTTGATAATTTATAGGCAACAAAATGGCGGCGAGCGTTGTATAAGACTGAAAACGAGCTGGCATTTAAGACATAATTGGCTTGTTTCAGAAACTAGAAACAATGACGAAATGTAGGTGCCAATAGACTGTAACAACCAAGTCAAATCAATTCAGTCAACGTTCGTGAAGTTCATATGTTTCGGTAGTGTGCATTCAACGTATGCGCCTAGAGACTGAAAGGACAGGAGGAGACGAGAGCGCGCTCGGGCGTCAGAACGCCGATCTCTGGTTGGAATAATTAGTGGGTAGACGTAAAGCTAGCTGCCTTTGTCTCCAGTGCACTCGTCCAACGCATTTGAATGCGAGAGCCAAACACCGGAACGCGTTCGACGAGTACAGTGGAGACAAAGGCAGCGAGCTTTAGGTCCACCCACTTATCATTCCAACCAGAACCAGGCGTTCTGACGTCTCAACGCGCTTTCGTCTTCTTCTCTCCCTCAGTTTCTTGACGCTACTCTGAGGAGGAAGAGGAGTGAAAACTTTATCGTCAAAAAGAGACTTATTAGGGAGTTTTAGGAGACCGTGTTTCCCCTCCGCTAACCCTCCGCTACGAAGAAACCGCCACTGCGCCTGCGCGCCGATGGCCTTGGCTGTAGTGTTCCGGGTAGCGGAGGGGCTTAGCGGAGGGGAAACACGGTCTACTAAAACTCGCTATTCTAAATGGGCCCTATTGCAGGGCTCCCGCGCTTTCCGCCGCGAGTCTTGTCCGCTCCACCAGCTGTCGCTGACCTTGAGCCGGCGAGACGAGCAGCGCACCTTTCCAGGTCTCGTACGAAGAGTCGGGGATGGGGGGGAGGGAGGGTTGAGTTGACAGGCCCATATCTCGTACGAAGGGTCGGGGATGAGTTGACAGGCTCATGTAATGTGGAAGAGCAGCGGAAACTCTGCGCAGTGCGGGCACCTATCCGGGTAACTGTCCGGGTAAAATCTATGTAGATTAGCTAGGTGTGTGTATGCGCCTGTTTGTATCGGACGTCAGGTTCAGGCCTCCTCTCGAGACAGGTATTGGTGGGGCGGAGGGAACAACTGCCTCCGACCGCGGAGGTGGGCGAGGATCTCAGAGTACTGGTTCGGGACCGGGTGAGGTCTGTCTTCGCGTGACGGCGCCCGGAGGATGCTGAAGGGCTGCCAACCCGAGGCAAATTTCCCAGATTAAGGTAATATTAATGTATATGTGGGAATAAGGGAAATCTTGAATTAGGGTGGCTGATGTGGGGTAATTGGTCCATACTGACAAAAGGGAAAACAGCGCGCAAAAAAACAGGGACAAAGTAGAAGTGAACACAGGACAATAATCCAGAAAACAGTAATAATCCGGAAAACAAAAACATAGTTGTACAATTCACGCACCGATGGAAACGGGATTCGATTCTAGGAAAGGCACGTCGCCTTAGGCTGACGGCCCATGACGTAGGACTTCCGTTAACAGTGCCTATCTACATCAATGAGCACTTGTGCCCCGAACTTAAGAGGCTACTAGGACAGACCGTCGCAAAGAAAAAGGAATCGAACTGGAAATATGTGTGGGTTAGGAACGGTCAAATCTTTGCAAAGAAGGCTGAGAACACGGTTGTTGTCAAGATACAAACTAGCGATGATGTGGCAAAGATTGTAAACGCCTAAAAACAAAACAACAAATGGAAAACCCAAAATGCCTAGCACATACGTTGACCCTGCTGATTTGCATAAATTAACCAAAAAAGATAACCTAAATTTGTTCCACTTAAATGTTCGCTCAGTGAAAAACAAAACTGAAGATCTTGAACTGCTGTTTAATAATGTTGGTGTTAGTTTTGATGTAATTATGTTTAGTGAAACATGGTACAATGAAGAATCATCCTATTTCACCCTCCCTCATTATCAACATTTCGCTTTAAATCGTACAGATAAGAGAGGAGGTGGAGTTTCTTTACAAGTTCAGTTTCCTACAAATTCGGTGTTGATACCGCAATTTACAGTACTAACTGTGGATTACGAGTTACTTACAATACAAAATGAGTCAAACATCTATTGTGTTGTTTATCGTCCGCCGGATGCCTGTTTTTCCAGATTTATAACCTTTTTTGAAACTTTGGTTGATTTCGCCTCTGTTAATAAATATATGTTATATGTAGGTGGTGATTTTAATATTGATGTATTGACCCCTTCAGCTTCACGAGCAGAATTAATAAATTTGTTAGAAGCATATTCTGTTCACAACGTCATTAGTATACCGACACGTGTTACATGCTCTTCCTCCACAACAATAGATCTTTTTATCACAAATCGTGATGTGGCGCATATAACCGCTGGTGTAATACTTGCTGACATTAGTGATCACTTTCCAATTTTTTTGTCTTCTACCAAAATTGTTAGGAAACAACACAAACCAGAAATATGTCCCTCTTTTCAACTAATCACTACTTTTACACTAGATAAGTTCCGTGAAGATATTCGTTGCGTTGACTGGAACTACGTTTCAAACGAGGAAGCTGTGGACACAGCATATAACAAGTTCATTGATAACATTGTCGAAATATATAAGCGAAATTTTCCGTACAAAAAACTAAAGAAAAATAAAAAATCCCGTAAGCCGTGGATTACCGCGGAATTACTGCAAAAAATAAATATCAAAAACAAGATATTTAGCACTTTTATTAGAACTAAGGACATAAAATCATTGGAAAATTATAAACGTTACAGAAATAAATTAAATTCACAGTTAAAACATGCAAAAAAGAACTACTATCATAAACAGTTTAACGAAACTATACAGGGAGATATTTTGTGGAAGAGACTCAGAAACGTTTTGCACCCAGTTGCTGAGTCGACCATCCAAAAAATAATTCTGAATGGAACAGACTACGATGGGGAGAGTTTAGCCAGTGCTTTTAATAACTACTTTGTGAATTTGGTCCCCGCTAGCAATACTGTGTTGACAGGAAATTACATAACCACTCATGCTCGTGTAAGTGACTCCTTATTCTCTTTTCCCACAAGCGAAAACGAGGTTGTCAATACCTTTCTTAGCTTAAAAAACAGTAAATCTCGTGACATAGATGATTTACAAATAAAGCCAATAAAATACGTACTAGATTTACTTGCCCCTATACTCACACACATATTTAACCTAGTGTTAGAAACAGGTACGTTTCCTTTACGAATGCAAACCGCTAAAGTAACCGTGATTCATAAAGGAGGCGATATAAATAATCTCTCCAACTATAGGCCTATTTCTATTCTCCCTGTATTTTCCAAGGGACTTGAGAAAATCATTCATTCACGCCTAATTAGCTTTTTTAACAAGCATATGTTGTTGTCAAATTCACAGTTTGGTTTCCGGAAAAATATGTCGACTGAGATTGCGCTCATAAAGCAGAAAGAGATAATTATCGAAGCTTTTGAAAAAAAACTGGTTTCACTCGGCATTTTTATAGATCTTTCTAAGGCGTTTGACCACTTGAATCATAACATCTTAATTGCTAAGCTTGACATGTATGGTGTTCGTGGAACAATGTTATCACTAATTAAATCGTATCTCCTAAACCGTAAGCAGTGCGTATCTCATAATTCATTCCTATCATCTACTGAGGATATTAAATCAGGCGTCCCACAAGGCAGCATCTTGGGGCCCCTATTATTTATTATTTATATGAATGACGTTTTCAATATCAATACCGAAGTACAGTCAATAGCATATGCTGATGATATAACCTTGTTTTTTACTGGCACTGACCCCGACAAACTTATAGTTTCTGCTAACAATTTTCTCTCTTCCTTAAAAATATGGACTGATTTGAACTGCTTAAAAATTAACACCAATAAAACAAAGGCCTTATTGTTTAGACCTAGAAATAAAATAGCACGTGTGTCTACAAATCTTTGCTTGGGCGGAAATAGTATAGAATTCGTTCAGGAAATTAAAGCTCTGGGTGTTTTCTTCTCAGAACATCTCACGTGGGACCAACACATAAACCACGTTGGCATGAAATTAAACAAACTTAATGGCTTGATGAATAAACATAGACATATTTTGCCACAAAACACAAAAAAACTCCTATATAATTCTTTGTTTCTGCCGACTCTCACTTACTGTCATGTCATATGGGGAACAACTACAAATCAGAACATGCTGAAGTTACTCGTCGCACAAAAAAGGGCTCTACGTATTATAACTAACGTTCCATGGTTTACATCAACTCGTAAGTATTTTAATGAATTAAATATTATAAATGTGTTAAAAATGCATGATTTCAGACTAGTTTCTCTTTATAAAAATGCAGTAACAATAAACAACGCACCACTACTACAATTATTTAATCTAATTAAACACATACCATCGTATAATATCAGACAGCCCGAAATATGGAAAATACCAACCGTCAGAACCTCGTATGGACATCAATCTATACTTCATACCTTGCCTGTTCTCCTTAACAACCTCGCAAAACAAAACATTACACCCGAAACATCAACAAAACAGTCCCTGAAGTCACATTTCATATCTTACTGATGCGACGTTTTCGAATTTTTCTTTATGCTTATATGGTTTCTCGCTGTAGTATTTTTTTATGTGACCTTGTTGTATAGTATGTATGTATGGTTTTTTTGTGCATCATGATGTCTGCAATTTCATCACCTTATGTTTTACTTGACTAGGTATGTATGCATGTATGTATGTATGTATGCGTGTATGTATGGCGTGCTGCATGTATAGTGTGTTATTTATGCTGATTCACCAGTTATAATATTTGCGTTATCATTACTTTATTATTACTTGACCCGGTATATATTTTGTGCGTTTATGTCTGTATTGTTATTCGCCTCTTCGTTGGTTAGTCTTTAAATGTTCTGCTATGCTTTGAGTTGATTATTTAGTTTGAATTTTATACTGTACCCGATGTCAAGTGTTGGGGGGCAGGGGCCTGTCAAGCTGCAACTGCAGCTTTTTTCCCTGCTCTCCACACTCCTTTGGAGTGAAAATAAACGATTATATATATATATATATATATATATATATATATATATATATATATATATATATATATATATATATATTATTATATATATGCGCATACATACGCGTATATATAAAGGACGACGACGATGATGACAGTAAGCTGTGCCGGATGACCGCGGAGCTGGGTTCTGGCCCTGGACATGAATGCATCGGGGGTGGCAGCCGTCTACCCCGACTGGGCCTCCCCCAAAGCCGCTGCCTACACCGAAGCAAGCAAGCGCACCGTCAGGGGCCAGGACTTTGCCATTACGAATATACATCGAACGGCCCGCCGAGGGTCGCCTTGGCTATTTGGCCTGCTCGCCTGGGCCGTCACCGGGCCTCAGGACTCGCGCGGCGGTTCGGAGGAGCGGGGTCGTCCTCATCATGCATGGCGTCTTCTGTCACCTCCGGGCCGCCAGGGCTTTCCCAGCCCCAACACATGGTGGGGCCTGTGGACGCCCCCTGGAGAGCTTGCCAGGACATTTCTTCCAGCTGAACGGGGACTGGCCCAGCAAGCAGCCCACTCGGAAGCACTGGGCCCACATCGTCCGCAACATCGACCCTCAACATCGGCCCACACCCTCACCCATGGGCTTTATTTCACATCATCAGCACCTCTCTGCCATCTATTCGTCGTCGTCCTCCTCTTGTACATATCATCTCATAATCATCATCACTAGACGTGGCACCGCGGGCCTCCTTGGTACGGGCTGTCGCCTTTCCGCGGTGTCACGGCTCTCCTGAGCCAATAAAGATTATTATTATTATTATTATTATTATTATTATTATTATTATTATTATTATTATTATTATTATTATTATTATTATTATTATTATTATTGTTATTATTATTATTATTATCTTGCTAGTTTTAGGGAAATTTTGGGCCCCGTATATATCTAGAAATTTATAGGTCAATTACAATCTTTTTTTTCTCGAGATAACATTGAATTTTAGTAGCTTCAGCTACATTTAGATTATTCCCTCCAGCCGTTTGGCGGTTTGTTGTGCGACCATCTGGCAAC
Source organism: Ixodes ricinus (assembly GCA_037355805.1). Taxonomy (NCBI): domain Eukaryota; kingdom Metazoa; phylum Arthropoda; class Arachnida; order Ixodida; family Ixodidae; genus Ixodes; species Ixodes ricinus. The sequence continues at coordinate 12,649 of JAZHYW010006415.1, forward strand.
ACTGAGCAGCACTCGAAGAACCTGTTTCGGCAAAATCAGTTTTCATCGCTGCTGTGAAAACTATGGAAGAAGGGACCAGTCAACTCGAAACTTCTGAAAGCGCCGCTGTAACTTCTCGAAAAAAAAAGCTTCAGTATAACAAGGAGTACTGTGATCTCAAGAGATACCGAGATCTTGTTTAAGATACAAACTTACCATGAGTAATAATATTTCGTGAAGTGCCGTGCACGAAATGGTACTTACTATGTGTCGTGTTCCATGTGCTCGAGTTTGAGAACTCTAGCTTGCGTTACAACTTTATTTTGGACTGACTATTATAAAAAGCACTGAAGAATTTATTAAACCAGTACCATGTTGGGATGACGTGCATAACATCTATGTGAAAGATAGGGTTTCATTCGTCAGTTCGCATCTCCCGGTAAGACTTACCCTCGCCAGATTTGCTTTGGACCCCTCTTTTGGCTTGATAAACTCATTCTTGCAAAACGTAAGCGAGACATGAACGCTTCATAATGTATCTCTCATCCTAAAAATGGAAGTAATGCAGAAAACAACGAATATTGAGTAATACATAATTATTTTGGCAAGTGCGGTAAGTTTCGGCAGAAATAGGGGAACTTCAGGCGTCCGCAGGGGAAATTCGGACTTCCCGTGTTGGCAGCCTTCGGATGCAGGCTCGGGCTACGACAAGTGCTTGCCGGCTTCTGTTGACAGACTCGTGGCCGGGGTCCAGACCAGCTCCCCGTTGGGGACCTTGGGCCTCTTCCTCAGGATGAAGAAGGCCTGCGGGAGACTCTCCCTTCGCGAAACCGCCTGATGGCCGCTTGCGGGTCGGAAAGGATGGTCTGGTGGTCCGTTTTTGTGGGTGTGACGATGGCCGGGGCGATCCCGACCTCTGCCACCACCGGTTGGAGGGTGCGGACCGAGGCCGTGACGACTGTGTCGAAATGGCTGTCGATCACACTCACCGCCGCAATGGCTTGGCCGGTGTAGAGCGCAGCACCCGTGTAGAGGACGTCGTCCCTGTTTCCTTAAGTCCGTCGCAGAGCTTTGGCTTGAGCCGTCCGGCGACCTAGATGCAGAAATGGGCTCATGTTTCGCGGTATTGGTGCCACCTGGATCTTGTCCACTAGGGTTGCCAGCGGCAGCTCGATCGTCTCGCGTTGTGATACGGGCATGGGGATACCGGGCGAGCTCAGGACGTGCCGCCCAGTCGGGGTGAGTGACAGGCGCTCCTGCTGACTGGCCAGGTGCGCGTCGACGAGTTCCTGAAAGGTGTTGTTCACGCCAGCCGCAGGAGCTTGGCGTTCGCCGCGTACGGAGGCAGACCGTGCACAGCTTTTACGCCTTGCGGATAATGACGTCCGTCTCGCCCTTACCTCTCTAAAGCAGGTCAACATACGGAGTTGCGTAGCTGAGGCGACTCACGACGAGTGTTTGGGTCAGCCAAATCAGGTCCGACTGCTTGAGCCCGTGTCTGCGACTTGTTATCCTGTTCATCATGCGCATGACTTGCGTAGTTGTCTAGACGAGTCGGTCGACCGTGTACTTGGCTCTGCCCTTCCGCTGGAGGTGAAGGCCCAGGATCCGTATCCGCTCCACAACCAGCACGGGTGCCGTCCTTGAAGGTGAGGCGGATGTCCGCCACCTTGTTCTTCGGGGTTGACTTGCCCGCGCGGACGAGCAACAGCTCAGACTTCTCGGGGGCGCACAGGAGGTCCGGCCTCGAGATAGTTCTGCACCGTCTCAATGGCCTCTTGGGGGGAGTCTTGCTTCTCGCCGTCCGATTCCGACGTAGTCCAAATCGTCAGGTTGTCGGCATGGAGGGTGGGCTTGATCCGGGGAATCCGCTCCAGTAGACGACGGTAGCTTGCGCATCGCCAGGTTGAACAAGGTTTGTGACAGGACCGAGCCTTGCGGGGTGCCTTTGCTCGGGATCGGGATGGTGCCGGTACGGATGGACTCTACACCAATGGTGGCCGTTCGGTCGCTCAGGACGTCCCGCACGTAGTCGTACATTTGGTACCCGCACCCGGTATAGTGGCCAGGCTCTCGAGCTGTGGCTGACGTTGTCGAAGGCGCCCTTGATGTCCAAGGTCAGGACCGCCTGCGTCGTCGCACGGGAGATTCCGTCGAGGATGTGCTCCTTGATCGGGAGCAGAACATCTTACGTGGATCGGTGTGACCGGAACCCAAACATGGTGCTGGAAAAGACGCCCGTGTCTTCCAGAAAGGGCTGAGGGTGGTTGATGATCACGTGCTCCAGAAGCTTGTCCAGACACGACGTCAGAGATATGGGTCTGAGGTTGTCCAGGCTTGGGGCCCTTGCCGGGCTTGGGGATAAGCGCTACATCTGCGTGCTTCAACTCGGCCGGGATCTCACACGACTCCCACACACGGTTGAGATGCTGGGTCAGAGTGGCTAGGGGTGCGTCGTCCAGGTTCCTTAGAAGCCAGTTCTGGATCTTGTCTTTACCGGGCGAGGTGCTCCGCGTCAAGTCCTGGGCCACCCGCGTCATTTCCATCTCGGTCACGGGCACGTCAAGTTTGGGGTTGGCCCCGCCGTTGTAGTCGGGGTACGCCGCCGGGATCGGCTTGCCGATGTACCTGTCCTTTAGCTTCCCAAGGATCTCGTCGTCCGTGCCCTCGAAATCTCGCAGGATCTTGCGGGAATGTGTGGCTCAACTGAAGCTGGCCCTTGGTCGGGTTGAGGAGGTGGTATGATGAAAACTGATGAAAACTAGAGCGTGACCGGCGGGCTGCGTACTCGAGCATTTCCTTCTCCAGTTTCGCGATGCGGATCTTGAGATTACGATTGAATCGCTGACGTTTCCACCACTTGAGGAGGCCACACCTGGTGTCCAAGAGGGTGTAGGAGACGAGAGCGTACCCCTGGACTGTCGTTGGTGATATTCACGTGTCTGGTGCGCTTCTCGACGTCAGTCTGCGGGTCTCTTATCCACTACTTTAGGTCGCCCGAGAGCGTGGGCTCCTTCGAGCGCGACTCGCGGAACGCGTCCCAGTCGGTTAGGACCTGCTTCTTTACAAACTTGTTCTGATATGTAACAGCGGCCTAGACCTCGATGGTGGAATGGTCGCTGCCTAGGCTTTCGCCGGTGTTGGTCCAGTCGGCTACGGTGAATTTGACTAGCATGAGGTCGGGGCACATGTCCCTAGTTTACGCCATTGGCGTGTGAGTGGGGTGTTCTGGGTCGGTCAGGAGGGTTAACTGGTGTTGACAAATCAGCCTCGTGCAGCTTGGCGCCTTTTACGGTCTCATGTCCGTACCCCCCCCCCCCTTTGACGGGGTGCGCGGCGATGAAGTCACCTAACACTAGATGGTTCTGCTTGGCTAGGTGCAGCGCGCTCGAAGAGGCGCTCAAATACGTCCTTCGTGCTGCTGGCGGTCTATGTATGTTGAGAGTGAAGCAGCTAGGCGCATTGCGCTTCTTTGGGAGGAGCTCCACGATCGCGTACTCCACCGACGAGCTGTCAAACTCGTGCTGCTTCACCTTTGATGCGCTTCGTCAAATCTGTGGCTCTTCTTGGGTTTGCGCTCGAGTCCGTGAGTGTCTGATAGCCCGAAAGCGAGGGGAGGTCCCTGCCGGTTTCTTGTAGGCATATCACGTCGGGGTGAGAATCCCTGCTGGCAATGAACTGCGCAAGAGCACCGCGTTTACCGCGAAAGCTGCGGCAGTTCCACTTCCAGACTAGCGTGCCTCTATTGCGTCCTGCCATCGTTAACGGCGAGCTGGGACGGCGGGGTACAGGCCTCGCGGTGGCTTGCTGAATGTAGGACGGCGGCTGCTGTGGCGCGTTCGGAATTACGTACGACTGTGGACGTACGTCCGCCTTCCTTGCTCTCTTGGCCACTTTCGGTTCACTCTCATGTACGTTTAGCTTCTCCTAGAGGCCGGCCATCGGCTCTTCCTGCCGCGTCATCGTCTCGAGCATAAAGCTCCATGAAATCCTTCGCCCAGTTGGGAGTCTTGGTAGGGCTGGGTGGGGGAGGGGGAGGTGTCTCGGCGGAAAGCGGTGTCCCTTCAGCATTGAAGCCCAGCTCACTCGCTTGATGGTCCTGCTCCTGCTCCTCGCCTTCCTGTGGTTGTGGCCACGTGGAGTGCGGCTCCTGCCGCGGCTCTCGGATCTGTCAGCCATGGCTGGCGGTACTTGCTATGTGGTTTTCTGCTACGACCCCTGCTGCGGCTATAGCGACCGGCTCCCTGCTGGCTCGGCCCACGATCGGCCTATCGGTGCTGGCAGACCTTGTCCCCGGCGGGGTGGTCCCCGTCGCAGAGCAGGCACTTGGGAACGCAGGCGTGGTCTGGTGCAAGAGTGGACGACGTGCAGCGGGGGCACGCCTGGGTGCCTGGCGTTGTGCAGACGTCTGCACGGTGCCCCCTTTCATGCATGTGTTGCATACCTGCTTGAGTGGTCGGTACGGGGTTACCCGTTGGTGGCTGCCGTAGTAGGCCATGTGATGTGGGAGTCCTTGGCCCGCAAAGGGCACTAGTGCCGGGTTGGACTGGCCTAGCGGTGATGATCTGTGTCCCCTCTTCCGTCCGGACACACCTCGTGAGCTCTTCCGTTGTGGATCCTTGTCTCACCTCATGGATGACGCCCTTGACGGAGTCGTCCGGCGCCGCGAGATATATGTACGATAGGTAGCTTCGTCCTCCGAGCACGAGCTGGGAATTTGGGAGAGCACCTGAGCCATTTTCTCGTCCTCGGTGTGGTTCGGCCAAAATGTTCCTGTTGTGGTTCACTTGCAGGTGCACTGCGTCGCTTACCTCCTCCATGGAGGCCCCGGTCGCGTTGGCCAGGCAGTCAATGAGCTGGTACAATTTCCACATGCGAGGGCCCAACCCGTTGCGCGGGCGCATAACAATTTTGAACTGCACCTTTGACAGCGGCACGAGGCGTTTCTTCGCTTGGAGATCCGCTGGCTTGACGGGGACTGGCACGATAGGGGCTGGAGAACCTTCCGGCAAGGCGAGAACCGGGGTCAGCCTCCTTGGGGTAGAGCGCCGTGTGCAACTTGTTTCCTCGGGTGTTGGTCACGCTCAAATTTTCAGTAAAATCCATCGCGGGCATGCTGGGTTGACGATCAAGAACGCCGGTAATCTTCTCAACGGCTCCGAGCGCCGTGGCATGGCTGCCTGTCAGTTCGTCGTCGTCAAGGCTGGTGAATTGACAGAACGAAGGAGGGCTTCACGCGCAACAAGTGCTACTGCCAACACCAGCACGCACATCCTTTGAAACTACGTTCCCTGCATGCTTCTTGGTGCTTGAGTAATTTAGCATATAGGTCTGTTAGCGTCGCCACAAGTATTGATGTATTTGACGGTCAGAAACAAAAATACAATTGTTACAACTGCTCTAATTTTAGTGTTTTGTCTCCATTCGTATTAACATATTACTTTTTTTAAATATACAATATTTTCTCAGAATTTTAACAACTATGCCCTGCTCCATCATAAGTAAAAGGGTAATATAATATATGGAAGAAAAAAGAAACACAACACACGCATTAAAGACACAATGTCACGGCGTATTCACCACATTTGGTTTAGCCGATGATCGCACAAACACAAAAAATAACAAACTGCGTGACCGTGCAATCTTGGCGCGGCTTAATTGTGTTCATCGGCCCGTGGTGTTGGCTGCGCCCTGATCTAAGGTAAAGCGAACTTAAAATTCAAATCACAGGGTCAAACAAACAAAGAACGTATTGCCCCCCCCCCCAAAAAAAAAACAACAACACCATGTTAATTTCTTGATTAACTGGAGATCTTTTGTCGTGTAGCGAAATATCGATTGCAAGGCGTTTTCTTCATCATGGGCCTCAGATTTGCGGGCATATCGGACGGAATTAAAGATTAAAAACCCGCCAAGTGGGGGCCAGTAAGCCAGCGCTTTACCTCAGAGCCACCATGATTTTTATATATATATTTTTTTCGCTTAAAAGACACCGTGGCGGCTATGAAACAAAATATAAACGCACCATTTCGACAAACCACAGTGTGATAAAAAAATCTCTGCGATTTATGAAGAAAACTGACTTGGAAAACATGGTGAAATCGCAATCGCCGGAATCCCTTTCGCGGAGTCAATTTCATTTGGACATACCGATGCACAGTGAAACGCGCGCAAAAGCCGCTGTAGTCCACTCGCAGCCTCGCGCTTGTTGTTTTGACATCTCTGGCTCGCTCACTGCGGGCATCCAGGCAACTGACACCCACATCTGGTGACGTTTTTGTCTCTCATGTAGCGTTCCAGAGTTCCAAGCGGCACCTGACGACAAAATCAAGTCAAGTTATTCTTGAACACGTGTCGCCAACTGTATTTGATATTAGAAGACTGCAACTTGCCATAATTTAATGGGAAACGTTTATGATTGAATGCTCTACTTCAAGTGTAATCTATCGATATTCAGTTTCTAGAAAATGTAATATCAAAATATGTTTTTTTTATATCTCGTTATTTTTGTTAGTGGACGTGATTCCTTTCATATAGCAAGAGAAAATAACTTTATTTTTAAATTTATCTCTTACTTAAATATGTACATTCACTGGGCAGTTAACTGCTTACTTTTTTTGTTCACTATATCAAGTAGACCGCTTACATAAGTTATCGTGGAAATTGGGATGTTAGAAGTCAAGAAAAAAAACGTTTCAATAAAAAAGGAGGTATAAAAAAGCTAGATAATAAACTAACAACTAAGAATTAACGTAATATCGAGACATTAAAGTATAGTTCGAAAACACTTATTTAATTTAACATTACCTTTATGACTGAAGAATACATAAAAAAAGTTATAAACCGTCAAAAATAAAGCAAAACGGCATACAAGGTGGTGTTGCGCCTTAAAACACGCGTTATAAGAGACAGAAAATCTAGTCCAACTAAATAAGCTACGCTTCAGAGTAATGACACTTTTCCGTATTGTGGCTTAAAATCATGGTTGACAGTTATCTGAAGCTCTATTTGAAATCACAGGAAACGCTTTTCCGTCTTCCACAAATGTTTAAACAGTTCGCGACAGAGCAAAGCAATATTACATGAGCTTCTTAACACCGAATCTAATGCTGAGGAAGTCGCACTTTTGAATCATTACGATTGGCAGTTGCGTCTGCTCTGCAAAAGCACCAAAATGGCGGCGCCCATAACAATGTTGGGGAACAGAGTGCCGATACTCTAAGCGCAGCTCATTTAGTGCCTCTAGGAAAACCAACGCGGGCGCGTTATCGCACTAGCAGCCTTGCTCTTGCTGCACGAGTGGTAACTTAAGCGCTCCAAAGTGCTCCCACATGCTCCAAGGTTTTTCTCGTATTGACTTATTTATACTCCGTTTCACCTTATGCTGTACCGCAGCGAAGGCTAGAAGCGCGAGCTCATAGCGTTGGCAGTTGTCCTTACTGCACGAGAGCTTGTGCCGCCGAGATCTGCCCCAGAGCAAGGAGCTCGCGCTTGTAGCCTTTCCTGTGGTACAACATAAGGTGAAATAGAGCATAGTGTTTTCCAGTGACGCTCAGCAAGTTCTTCATTGGAACAATGTTTATTTTCACTACTTAAAACGTTTAACAACATGTCAAGTTAATTGGTCGACTGATCGTTACGATTAGCCCCCTATACTATGCACCCCTGGCCGTATAACTCACCTGCACAAACAACATTAGTGTAGCTTACACGGCTAGTTTTAAGCAAACCTGTAAAGCCTAAAACAAAACACTCTGTAAATCACATTTCCAGTTTTCTTGCTTCCACCCTCATGTGACGTATAACTAGATGCGTTTGTTATAAAAGGAAATAAAGAAGATAAAACCGGAGAACCGGTTATCTCAGGAACTGGTATGTAGTGCTGCCAGCACTAGTAATCAAAAAAGTAATCTGATTATTTTAATAAGTAATAATAAAAAAAACTGTCAGCCTTTCCACTCTGGTGAAGAAGGAAGACCAGCGAAGCTGTCTGTGATGGGAATGAAGTATTTATAAATATAAGGATTAAAGTGTGTTTGGGTAATTTGTTATTTGAACGAATTTAATCTCAGACATATACATAACGATACGGGGTTGTTATTTATTTCGTAACCACAGTGACCATGGCCTTGTGATCGCTGTGCTATATCGCCATAGGGTGTACGCTGACGGCAGGCACGTTTTTCGTGAAGACGAGGACTGTAAACGTCCGACGCCTGGTCGTGGGCACCGTAGGTTCATTCAGACACGCAAGCCCGAAGCGCTCGAGCATAAACTAAGTGAACCACTTCCCCTCCTGGCGTGCAAAGCCAACGTTAGAGTCATCCGTCACCACGGCAGACGTGTCGTCGCCGAGCATGACCTAGCCGAAGACGTCCATCATGAATGCTTCAATGTCTCTCTTGGGCGTCGCGGGAAGGACGTATACGACGGCGACCACCGGATCGCGCACCTTGACGGAAAGGCTGGAAAGCTTGCCACTATATATGAGCGACGGCGATAATCAGATTGGTTGTCTGGTTGCCACCGTCGCTCATAGATGGCGGTGGCTGTTCAGAGTTTTGTGTAGTTTTGTGTCGACATTTGTTTGGTACCGGACAAGCAAGTGGGGAAACTAGCCCTTAACAGCTCCGCTGTAAAAGTAATCTGATTATTTTGTAAATATTAAAATTACTTAAAACAATTACTATTGTCCCAATACCACCCTTTCTCTCGGGTACGGGTTTACGATAGCTACATTTTGAGTTGAAAATACAACGATATGTCCACTGGCCAACTTATCTAAGGACAATTTATCAGACGTCATCTGGTCACCATATTTCTGAACATTTCATTTTAGACTTTGTATCCGAACACAAACTAATAATGTAACCGATTAGCTTAGGCCACAATTTATGTAACCACAGTACGCTTTGCTCAATGTCTTCGACGAATCATTTATGCGATTGATGGTAACATCAACTTAAGTATGCTGATGTAAGAGCTACTTGCTCCCATCACATTAACTGTCCCAAAAAGCTCGTGTCAAACATAAGCATCGACCTTTTGTTGTTCTTTCAATCTTATCAGTCTGCAAAAAAAAAGAAAAAAAAAGAAAAAAAAAGCTGGGAAGTTTTAATTTCGTAAGTATTCCTGACAGTAAATATTTATATATGCTTCGTTAA
>JAZHYW010006417.1:0-16767 GCA_037355805.1 Ixodes ricinus
GCCACGCACAGCCAGACGTGGGCGGGCGAGCCCGCATGGCTCGGGGTCCGTGGAGACGCCACTCTCCAAACACCTGCTTTCACAGGTGCCCCCTGCGGGGTCGCAAAAATTAGATCCTGCAAATTATTCCAAAATTTCAGCTTTGACCTTAATCGCGAAATATTGAGCCCGCGAAAAATAAATCGTTTACAGTATTGAACACTTTTTTTTTTTTTCTTGGGGAAGTTGGTTATTTAAGTACAAAAAGAAAAACAGAGTTTAAAGTAAACATATATTGGCCTATATCTGCCTGATTGGGTAAAAATTGAAGTCAGAATTAAAGTCCAAAACCATAATTGCAGACCTTAAGAAAACTGGCTACTCTATTGAACCCGGATGCCAAGGTCTCGCCAGACAAAACCAGATGCCACTAGAAGGAAGGCAGCCCCATTGAGTCGTGTGCATCAGCGTCCCCTACATAAAGAGGACAAGCGAAGCGCTGCCGCGAGAACTAGGTCAAGAAGGCATTGTGGCGGCCCACAAGTCCACACTGGGAAGGTTCATGCCAAGACCCAAAGATTGTCTACCAAAGAAAGAGCACAGGGCGTGGTTTACACCATTCCATGCGCAGAGTGACCTGCAACCTACAGGTACATCGGCGAGATTAAACTTTCCTGCGCAAATCCGACTATGCAAGAACAACGTGCGGAAGTTAGACAGTGAGCGCAGCGCCATCACCGAACATTGCGATACCCTAGACCATTGCGCGGACTTTGCGAACGTGCACGCGATTGACACCGAGCCAAATATCTGAAGAAGACTTTTCTTGGAGCCGTAGCAGATCCAGCGTACGCCAGGAACCCTACGCAGGTCCCTGGGCACCTCGCCCTCTACGTACGCATGTGGCCCCGTGACTCGACGCAAAAGCTGAAGAGATGACCGTCTCCATAACCAAAAAAATGATTTTTCAATGTTTACAATTTTTTATTTCTTGTTTTAAAGAGAGGTTAGGAGCTGCTGCTGCTCCGTGTGCTTTCAGTCACTCTTGAAGAAGAAACCGAGCTGGTTTCGAAACGTCGAGTTTCCTTTCGAGATTTCATTGAAGCTACATTTTTCAAATTCTAAAATGGGTGTCGAGCATTTTTTTTTTTAAGGAGAAAGCACAGCGTTTTTGGTACTTGCATCAGACTTTTCCGTGACCACTGGTTCAAGGATTACGGACAATGGGGAGGCCTAACTCTTGATCCTGCCAAGCACAGCCGGAAGCGGCATGCAGCTGCCTCTACGGCTAGCACTTTTCGCACTTAACCCTCACCCAGACGAAAGCATATGCTAGCCATGGCCACATTCATGTCCAACGTTACTAGGTCAAGTTCGGCAGAATGCCTGGTGCCTCCTTTCCGCTATGCCCACCCAATGGACACACGCGACGGTCTAGTGTTACATGCACATTGCCTGCGGTGAAAAGCCATCATATTGTGCTTTTTACACTGAACGAAGGGTTGCCACCCGTTACAATGTCACGAATGACAGGAGCAGAAGCGGCAAAAATCCTGTGTCAACCTGAAAGATTCATGGGGTGAATGTGTGCCAAATGAAATAAAGAATGAGCGTCGAGACAGCAGAAGAGCAGGGCAGCAACTTGATGGCCCAACAGCAAGCGAGAGAGAGACTGACTTGACAAGGTCACTTGCAGCTCTTTGTCTAGTGTGAGTTGGCATCTTGTAAACTCGGCCCAAAATGTTAGAGCGTAGTGTGTTCAGGGTGAGAATGAACAGAAACTTTCGAGAACAAGAAAGTAGGACGAAATGATAAATGTGACGTCCCGAGCAAGGATAAACACGAATCTTCTAAAAGTCAGTTAGAGGGCTTTCAGGGTTCGTACAGAATATTTGACTGAAAATTCAAGGAGTTTTCAAGGATTTCAAGGATGAAAAATGGCAAAATTCAAGGAGTGTCAGCAAAATTTTATTTGCTTACAAGACTTATGGAAGCAGCGCAGTTTTCGCATGGATTTCTTTTTCCACAGAAGCTATCTCCAGCTCCTTTTCTTTAGCAGTTCGACGAAAGCTGTTTGCCTGGACTAAGTAGGTAAGGTCGTTTTTCGCTTCAGCTTCTTCCGAAAAACGGTCCGCAGATTCCAGCAGGCACTTGAGAGTTTTTTGAAGCTTTGACTTCCTTCCGTGCATCTTATCAAGCTCTTGCTCGAGCTCTTTTCTCTTTGAAGCTGCCTGCCGTGACAGTGCTTGTTTCTTTTGTTCGTCTAGGTATGCAGCGTACCTATGCCAGGCTTGGCGCACTGACGCCTTCAACTCTTTTGAAATCGGAACGTTCAGCAGGCCACCATGGCTTTTCACAGCCTCGCAGATAACTCGTTGAGAAATATACGACAGCTCTGCCAAATTCTCGACCGCAACCTGCTTGTTGATGCTGAAGCCTCTTTCCACTGAGGCCTGCCCATGGCTCAGGAGGAGAAGTAGTTTCACCACAGCCCATAACTGCGAGAATGAAGCATCGTGCTTCAGCAGCCGCACGAAAAAAACTGTCAAGACGTTCATGATCTTTTTCATAGTTTTGTAGTTGATGCCGTTTTTCTAGACAAAACTGAATGTACTGTGTGCACACAATGTCACGTTTGTGCTCAGAGAGAAGCTTGTTGTCGATTAGGCAGTTAAGCACAATTTTTACCTTCCCAAGGCACGTGTCTGTCTTGGACATCTCTGTGGGGTCGAAACATGACAACCCACGAACGACAGGGTACCTCAGGGGACTTCTTTCCACGACTTTCAGGATCATGTTCACAAGGAACTTCCGGCACTCGTACCTAAACTCAAGAATACACTTGGCGCTCGCTTTGCAGCATTTCAAAATCTTCTCAGCTGCACGTCCAACATCCACCTTTTCAAGTTCTGTGTAAACGGCAGCATCTTCAACATCAATTCGCAGCAGCTTCGTGATGCTGGTGGCTTCTGTCATTACAGAGCACTTTACGAACCTTGACAGAAGGCTCCTCAGAACACTTTCAAGTTCTTTTGCCAGCAAAAACGTCTTGGGAGAATCACTCTGAAAAACAGTCAGGAAAGGCTGCACAACCATGGCAACATTCAGGGAAAAGTTCAATTTTGCAAGTGCAAGCTGGTCATTTAGAAAAGCACTGACGTTTTCCTATGCTCTGCATTTTGGCACGGGCAGCCTGCGGCCACTCACTGCTTCAGTGTATTGCTTCAAGTGCTCCCATGTGATGCCAGGGCTCTTTCCAGTACGGGCACGTTCTCGATCCAACGGTGAGACATACAAGAAGGAAACACACTGCTCCCTGTCTCTCGAAGAAAATCTTCTCGCCTGGCCATCATGAAAGAGTGAGAAGAAGCTGGACAAATAGGTGTCAACTGGCCATCCCGTTGCATGCATTCCAGCTTTGTAGGCATTATGCACTGTGTGAAGGCCACACGATCCAATATCCAAACACTGAACTTGAAAGTCATTTTTCATGTGCTGCTGGAACTTGTGGAAAAGGCTCCAGTTGACATTGGGGCCATCCATGGAAAGCTGAACAATTTTGCTCATCGGAAAGGACGCCAGCGCTTTCGTCAAATTCTTCATGAGGTCGTCCGCTGTGCTGTGGCCCATGAATGCCGATGTCACATACCTTGTTGTCACCTCAGAATTGTTCCACAGTCTCACGTGAACATCAAGCTGTTTCTTTTGCAGGTATTCGTTTAACGTTTCATCAAAAAGGACAACAAAATGTTCAGATTTCTCCATCATGTCCAAGACTTGAGAAGCGAAAAATGGGCGCAGACCATGGCACGCGACGTACGCGCATTTTTTTTCCGAACAAGTGAAGCTTCTTGCGATATCGCTATCCGGAAACATCTTTCGGAACAACTTGGAAACTGATCCGCTGGAGCTGTATGAGTAGTGTGAAGACACAACTTTCATCGTCCACAAAATTTTGGCTTCAATCACGGAGTCATGCCATCTGCAGTCTTCGTCAAGGGTCGCAGCTCGAGAGGATGTTTCCGTGTTTTCCCGCTGAGAAGTCGTTTCTGTGACGTTTGCCGCTTGCAAAAAACTCGTGACGGAAGAGCAGCCCTCGCCTGCCGCAACTTTGGATCGATGCTTGGCACTTTTCTGATGGCTCTTCAACGCCGACTCCCCCATTGTTGCAATGTCGACCGACTTCTGACATACTGCGCACTTCGCTCGATAAGGGTCGCTTGTCTCCGGCCTCACCCAGTGACGATATTCGCTGTGCTCCAGCCACGCAGACTGAAACTTGCACTTTCCGCCTGGCATCCTGTCAAAGTACTGTCAAAGTAAAGTTGCAGGCATTGCACACAGCACAAATGCGAACTTTCGTCGAGAAATGACGCGCGAGGCCGACGCACGGACCGAGTATACCGAGTACCGACCGACCGACCGTTACTATAACTTGCATTGGATTGGATTAGATTTCTGGCTCGCATTTGTTGCCAGACGACGCAGGCGCTGCCGGTTTCGAAACCGAAACTTGCTGCTATTGCTCTCCTGTCAAGACTACATGTTTTCGCGAACATTCCTCAGTAAACGCGTTTTGGAAATCAGTGCGACTTACGGAAATACGTCGTTCATTTGCTATATTGAAGCAAAGTCCACTAAATTTTCAAGGATTACAAGGAGCTCACTTATATCTAAGGAGTTTCAAGGGCCCTTGAATTAATGTTATCAAATTCAAGGACATTCAAGGATTTCAAGGGTCTGTGCGAACCCTGGGCTTTGCTTGCTCGGCCCCGTGCGCGGCAATATATTTTAGATCGTCAACGCAAAAACTATACTTTGTTTTGGCTTAGGTTCAGGCGCAGCCGGTGCTACAAGCTAATGGGACCAATCGAGCAGCGTTCAAAGCGCGAGTCACTGGGCCTTTTCTGTTTACGATTGGTTCAGCAATTATAGAGCAGAAACATCACAAGCACCAAGATTGACGCTCTCTGATTGGGCCCATCAGCCCGTAGCGTCGGCTGCATCTGGACATAAGGTGAAACAAAGTATAGTACAAAAAAGGCTTGTTAATGGATTCTTTTTTTTTTTTTTACACAAAGTACACGAAAATTTTTTAAGACCTCCCAAGTACCGCAGACAAAGCACGTGAGCGAGCTTGCTTGAAAAACGACTGCATCGTTCAATATCTCTAAGCGGGTGCGGGGGCAAGTGAGAAACACTGTCCTTCTAACAGCTGTCTGTGCCTTCAAGAAGGGGGGGGGGGTGAATGGTTTTATGACTTAACCAGAGGTCGGCATCCTGACAGACATATCACCAGTGCACGGAAGGGCCGGGTGGCCACAGCGTTTCCCATTTCTTCCACACTTCTCCGCTTCTTTTCAGTCACCTACGTCCGCGCAATCTTAAAAAAAATTGTTTGATTCGCTTCGTCGCTTTCAATCTTAGTCGTTTTCTGTTTGGAAAGGAAGCTCGCATCAAAATAAATATAATTTGTATATTAAAGACTGTCAACCGGTTCCATTTCACATAATTACCCCTCAGGGAACAGTGGCAACCCTAGGTGAAGGTAAAGTTTGCACAAAGAGTGTCGTTGGAAAACGATCCTTCTCCGTTGCTTGTGGGAGTGGTGACGCTGGTGGCATTAAACCTGCTTGCGTCCGGGCAACTGAGAAGGCCCGAACAACACTCTTTTTCCGTAGAACTTGGCAACTGATAAATCTAAGAATGTTGTTCGTATCGACTGCTTTACATCAAGTAAGCCCCTTCATGGTGGGAGCCCTCCCAAGAAGACTGAGAAAAGAGTCGGACTTACTTGATCTGTGGATGCGGTCCCTGACCATCATGTACTCCTGTTCGTGCTTCACTGCAGTCATCGATGTTGACAGCTCCTTGATCATCTCCTCCAGCTTGTTTTCGTGTGCTGCACGCCAAGACCAAAACAGGATAAGCGAGGCAGATGGCAGCTCCCATAATGTCCCCTTCACACACTTGCAACGGAGTGGAACCGACCCAGATAAGACCACTTTTTAAGCCTCTTGCAACAGCTCAGGACCGAATGCGCTGCTGCGGAGCTGGTCTTAAGCCGTTGCAAGAGGCTTAAAAACTGGTCTTGCCTCAGCCGGTCCTACTTGGTTGCAAGTCTGAACGGGCCTTACCGCTCGCAACGACCACTTGGGTCTGTTGCGGGCCCCTCCTTTTGCGATTCCTCAGAACGACCTTAAAATGACCACTTCATCCAGTCACTGTTTTATGTAGAGCTTTAAAAAGGATGTGATGCCTCTAAGGAGCCCCGGGGCTGGTAGCCTGCAAGCTAGAAACCGATTGTGTACTATCACAAACTTAAAGCAATAGGCACTTAAATCTTACCTCACTGCCTGTCGCTGAGATTGGGATGGTGTTTTAAAGCCTCTTCCTGCGTCAAAGATGGCACCCAGATAAATGTGCCAATTGCTGTTACGTAATCCAGCAGAGTGCCAGCTTTAACCCCTTCCCATCATTTGTGTGCAACGCCGGGAAGGAGACGGGCATGCCACTGTAGGTCCGTGTATTTTAGACACCCAGCTGGGCATCTACATCGGGGTTTCCCAAACCGCGGGTCGCAATCCCGAGTGGGGTCGCGACAAAACGGTTCCGCGACTTAAAAATAAACTTGGCTCGTCTGCTCTGGTGTTTTCCCAGCTAAACATTGAGCCGGAACCGAGACTTGTGGTGTCCAAACTCTGCCCTCATTTTGAGAAACAAAAGCTCAATTTAGTCATTATAAGACTATCATTCCTGCTGGCTTGCTTTAATTAATTTATTTTTTTATGGTTTTTTGTTTAGTTGATTTATTCTGTCAAGTAAAAATTCAGTATAAATTTTGTGTATTACTGCTCATGCACTGAAAAGGAAAAGCTTGTGGCATCGCAAAAAATAGGGGTCACGATGTGGCCTTTTATATTTTGATGAGTCACACAGTAGCAAAGTATGGAAAGCACCACTCTACAGAATAGAGGTGAACGAAAATGTATGAGTAAACCGATAAACAAAAACAGCACAGGAAAACAGCACGCTTATTATTTCTTTCGTTCACTGACTACCGCCGACTGGCTCATTGTTTCCCTCATGTTGACAACTCCACTTGAAAAGTTGCATGAAAGCATCCGTTCAAATTGGGGTAGGTGTTACCGAGTAGGGACGTCGCGACCTGCCACCCTTCCAATTCAACGCAGTTCGACTTTTTTTCACTTTTAACTCAAAGTTCAACAAAAGTTCAAAGTTGGACTATTGTACGGGAATTGAAAACAAACTGATACCACTTCACGGAAGAGGGTAATGAACTAACAAAATAAATAAAATACCAAATGTTTGCTTTTGTATTACGTAAACACTGGTAATCATTTCCTAAAATTTAAAATGAACTATTGCACATTTTCCCTTTCTTCCAAAATTTGCGTTCCAAAGAAGTTGGTCAACGCCGTGGAAAAGTCAAACTTTGTCGAATTTTGTCAAAAGCTAGAAGACATCCGGTTCGACGAGAGATTGCAACATCCCTATACTAAAATTTTTTGCGCATGTACAACCTTGATCGACGTCCAACAGGGTGCGCGCGGCTACTCATAGCTTCGGCTTCACTGCCAGATGAAGTTGTCACCAGGGGTCCCATTTTGGTGAAGGGGAGAGCGCTCCCGATTGGACGGGGGCAACACAGATTGCCCCTAATTAACCAATGAGACATTTTGGACCCATTCGCGAGTACACAATCAGGCAAACTTTTGCTGAAAACGTCCCACCAATTCACAAATAGCGAGAAAGCTCTCCAATGTGCTCGTCCTCAGTACTCCTTCGTACACCGGTCAATGTCAGCTTGTGTACAAAGTTTGCAAAAGAAGCGCGGATTGTCAATGGCATTTGACGTAGATCCCAATTTCGACCCGCGTTCGATCTCCCCCCGCAGAGCGCTCAGTTCATAGCAGACAAACTTTTTTTCGGTCCGCTGGCAATGACATTGGTGTTTTATCGTTTTATTTGTCTGCTAATAACGCTTCATAGCGGACTAGCTGCATTCTTCGCTGGCAAACAAATCGTCTACGAACGTGATCCTGGCTCGCTCTGTGAGAGGCGAATAAGATCTCACGGTGGCCAAAATCGGACCCCAGGTTTACTTAAGGGCTTGCGGGCACTCACCTTCCTCTCCCTCCTGAGTCTTGGTGGGGGCGTCGCCGATGTCCATGGAGAACATGACGATCTTGGGCGTCATGGTGGACATGGCATTGCTGGAAGCAGTAGTGGTACGTGCCGTCGGCGTACGCCGCAAACGTGTACTTCCCGCTGGACTCTCGCTCCCCCTGGTACACCACCTTGCCGTCCGGTCCCGTGATCTGCAGGGGCACGTTGAGGGGCCAAACCAAGTTAGACATGTGTCTTAAGTCAAGGGCAACATTTCCAGACGTGCCATATGCCACATTGCCACGTGTGTGGAGAAGGAGATGGCAACGCAAGATGTTGTCATGCGGAGGAGCGGAGCCCCACTTGACCCAGTTCCTCCTTTTATAATTGTTTACTCTACTGGAAGGCTCATCCTCGGCTGTCATTGTGTGCTCTAGTTGGGAACATTCCTGAACTTGCTGCGTGCATAAAAGTAATGGGCTGCTTTGTCTTCAAGGTGCACAAGTTCACCTCTATTAAAGTTTATTTTTAGTTTATACATTAGTGCATGTTTCTCTTCGTAACAATAGTGGCAATGAGACGCTAGAACGTGTTGTTTTTTAAGTGCATGGGGCATCGCCCTGCCCTTCCTGGGAAAGTAAGAAATTTGGCGGAAGCGCTGGATTTTTGCTTCCAAGGATAAAAGAATGGAGGAAAAAAAGGATTACGAAGGAGGATACTGAACATACCACAAAAGCGCCCACTTCATTTAAGCGCCCACTATTACCATTTCCCCAACTGAGAATTCTGCAAATTATACGTTAAGCGCCCGATTTGATCGGACAAGCGCCCATGTCTAGATTAACCCAGTTTTCTGTGAAAGTGGGCACTCCCCCAGTATCTTAAGGTACAAGATTGGTGGAGAAGTTCTAAAGAAGTGTGATAATGCACAAATTTGGTGGGGTAGATGATTTAAAGAGATGGAATTTAGAGCAAAATGTAAGGGGGAGGGGCGTGTAAATGTTTCTATGTTAGGTGGCACAGGCTACCGCCAGATACAAAAGGTATAAGAATAATCCAATCATACATCTGTTAGAAATTTAGCCAGTGGAGTACAACTACTAGCCTGGGGTTTTTGACATGTATCACCTGGTAGTGACACACAATCGCTGGATTCTGCAGCACGAGCTTTCACTACCCAGTGCTCCTCGGTGCATTACCACACTTGGCCACCAATCCCCCATAAGTTATGGGGAATTTCTTTGTCAGAAAAAGTGTGGTCCCTACACACGCTGCAAAAAAAAAAGCAACTGAATACACCGACACCAAACATCATCGTTAAATGCTTTTTGCTAAACGTTAGCCCAGCTCATGTGGCACGGTGGAAAAGACAATTGCAAAAGCTCAGTTCAACCAAACTGAAGTTCACACAATTGAGTCACGCAGGCTCATCTTGCTTTTAAGGAAACTCATTCCTTGGACATCAGAATAGTGGCACTTTTCCGCCGAGTTCCACACACAAATTGCGGTCACTTGAAACACGATCGAAGTACGAGTGGAGTAGAAGCGACAAGAGCGAGCTCCATGCTTTGAATGGGCCTGCTGAGTGCACGCTTGTGCCGTGCAAAAGTAGTTCAGTGCAGCATGCTATGCTTGTACGTTCGGTTTCGCTTGCATTCATGGTGAAACAAAGATAGCTTTCTGCATACATGCAGTGTCAACAGTTTTCATCTGACCATGGGCTTGTTTATCAACAAAGAGTTGCCGTACACTGATTTGGCAACACCTTTGGAATTTGTTTCACACTATGCTGTGAATTCCTGGACAAATCAAACAGCGAGAAAGAAAAGCTTACATTTATCGCACAAGGAAATGCTTTGGTCATATTTTAACTAACAAAAAACTTGAACGCGTCACAAGAAAGATGTAAGGAAAGAAACTGTAATCACTGTAAACTGACAAGTTTTTTTGCATTTTTTAACGCCGGCAGATTACCTATTCTTCGGCTAAAACCAAGTGCCCTCGGCCTAAAAATAAGCACCAGCTTGAGCTCGATTTGGACTTTTTCTCATAAAATGTATGTTCCTCCAAGAAAACCTGTAAGTAGCCAAGCTCATCGTGCTAGGAGGCTACCGTAAAATACCGGCAAGCGCCCACTCAAAATGTAGAGATAATCGCGACAAAATGGGGTGTGGGCGCTTGTCCAGTCATCAATTTTACATATCAATGTACTGTGCATATTTTCTCAGATCTTACAAATTTGGGAATGGGCGCTTAGTGTGGATTGGGCGGATGCGCGTATTCTACGGTAGTTTACTGCACAGATGATGCAACAGGAACACCTGTGAAAGCCATGAGCACACGCTCACAGCTTTCCCTCCAGCTATGCAGAAGTGTAAAAAGCATAATCCCATTCCTCCAGATAATATTGTGCACTCAAAATGCTGCCCTCAAATACACGTAGCGCTTAGGCTATGCTTCTTTGAGGTATGGGTTCCACTCGAGTTTCAGTGGATCAGGATGAATGGCAGTTCATGCACAAGCATGCCCCAGAGGAAACGTGTCATGCTGTACAAACTATTACATCACACAGAATAAATCTGATGGAAGCTCGGGTAGGCTGAAGATGCGGCATATGACAATCACATAATTAGAACGCTACTACCACATCTGGCGACTCTTTACAAGAAAGGGACCTAGGGTCATTTATAGACTAACCAAAGAAATTAATGTGACGTTTTTTTTTCTTTTCATCTAATTATTTGAAACATTGTTTTGCTAAAGCATCCAGAATCACAACTCTGGAAAGTGCAGCCCCATTTTTGGTGACACATGTGTCATGGGACATTACAAAACAAAAACGGCCATAGAATTCCACGAGGCCTTCCTGATTAGGTCCCACCATGACAATTCTCTTCGTTCTTGACTGACAAAGAATTCTACTATTTGAACAACCAATGACGCTGGCAATTGAGGGGGAGGGGGGAAGGGGGGTTAGACCATATCTTTGGTGTTCTGCCAAGTGCGCCTGCTTTTATATTTTTACAATTCTGTCATCGAAATAAACAATTCAGTTGAAAGTTACGCCGCGTCCTGTCTAGTTCTCCCTTCGTTTTCGGCCTTGTTGTTTTGGCGTATTCCACCATGATACACGATTCGCTCGCAATCTCGAGCCGTAGTACCAAAAGCTTCAGTACTGAACACGGTTTGGTAAACAATGACCTCAGCCTAGTAACGAAATTCGAGAAAAGCTGCAATGCCTAACAATGGACGAAAATAAAGAAGAAAAAAGGGGAACAAAAGCACCATACACTCTAAACTTATGAGCACGTTGGCGCTAGTTGGGCGACACAGGTAACAGGCGACACGTCGGCTAACATCTACACTGCTTCACAAACAGTTGCTCACTCTTAAAAAAATGAAACCTAACACTTCTCCGGTATATTTTCCAGCAACACGGTAGAGGATGTGTTACTAGAAACGGGAGCTGGGGGTCGATAGCGTGTGCTTGGCTTGTACCGGCTGTTCAAGCGCGAGGCACACGGGCAGTGACCGTGTACCGAATCAGCCCTGGGTGACTCCCGTTCATGCAGGGGCGTTCTGTTCGGTGTTTCGGAGTACCCACCTTAACGTCGATGTCTAAAAGCCGCCCTCGGCCACTTCGAAAGTGAGGCCCATCTTCGTACCCGACGTGGCGGTGTCGTGGAAGCATTCTTCCGCGTGAGCGTCCACGGTGATGAAAAGCGCACGGGCGTAGCTAAGGCACACAATTACGACGGCAGTCCGTAGGGTCGACGCACGAACCGAGTACATGTTTTCTTCCGAAAGATGCGACGAAATTCAAGTGTGTACGGCAAGGATACGGTTCTAAAAACGCATAACAACGCCGCGGCAACCGCTGTCTGCCACGTTTGTTGCGTCCACTGCGCATGCGCCGGAGCAAGCGGCTGCAGCGCAGCGTTGCTAGATAGAAACACATAATTCGCCAAGTTAAACCGCTAAGGTGGGCAACTTTTTATTTAATTATTTTTGTATATATGAAACTGTCTTGTTTCCAAAAACTGCATGTTTATATAATAAAGTTAATATATTAATCTAGAGGTAAAGGTCGACTACGGCGACGCAGACGACCGAGTCGAGTGGCAAGGCGCGTTTGGCTCACGTATTGATAGATGGCGTCAGGAACAGCGTCCCGTCCGAAGGTCGAAAGAAAGCAGACGACACGCAGATGAAATCCGTCGGCAGCAAGAGCGCCGTCGTTTTGCAGCCGCGCTTTCTTTTATTTTTGTTACTTCAAGTTTTTCTACCATTGTCCGCATTTAATTTAAACCAAAGGTACATTAAAAAAAAAGATTTAGTTCATTTTAATAAATTACGGCAGTCTCGATATGTTCTTTAAAAGCAATCCAGAACAAGGAGGTGGTCAAACCAAGAAACGCTACGATGAGTTCGATATAGCAAGTAGTTCGATATAGCAAAAACACTTACAACGAACTTCCATAATGAGTTCGTTGTAAGGCGAGAGCTTCTTTTCTTTCTCATCTCTTCACTTCCGCCTTGTAACAACGCGCTAAAAGCTCTTTTTTTTTCCTTTTTTTTTGCATGCCTGCAGAGTTTTTTTTTTTTAGCTTATCTTCCCTTCTGAATCGCTACTCTTCGTGGGAAAACGCTTTAAAATAAAAGATTTTTTTTTTCTGTGCGTGCGTGCAGTGTATATTTAGCTTTCTCCCCTTCTGAATCGCCTCTCTTAGCTCAAGTTCGTTTGCAACTTTTGGAATTTGCAGCTTTTGGAATTTTCTTTCTTTCCTACTTCTTTTGGGGGAAGGGACAGGCTAGGAGATGATTGTTCGCGCTTTTTTGGAAGCCTTCCAATTTTTATATAAATCTTCGGTGAGTTCGATATTGACAATAATTCGCTGTACGTGGGTTCGTTCTAAATGGGTTTCACTGTAGCACCATCTATCAATATGTGTGCCAAACGCGCAATGCCACTCGACTCGGTCGTCTGCGTCGTCGTCCGCCACTTACCCTGACGAGTTTTTTTACCTTATTTTTAGAGAAAGGGAGCTACACCTCGTAATTTACAAAGTAAAACCCACCTGTGAAATGCACCTTTGACGAAAATTTGCTACGTGTAGGCACCGATTTTTACGGCCCATTTTAGATCCAACCCCGACATTTCAGACGGGAGGCACTCACTTGATCGAATGAAGTTTTAGCGAACGCCCACGTTTCATCGAATGACACTTTAGCGAATAGTCGGAGGCCGCGAAGCGGCGTTTTCGGGTGGCCAGTGGCTCACCTTTTGCAATGAGCCGCCGCAGACTGAAGCCGCGAAGCGGCGTAAGCGCAGCGCGGCGGATGGGTTCCCCGTTATTCGCTAAAATGTCGATTCGCTCAAGTGTCGCTGTTCGCTAAAACGTCATTTGCTCATGTGATATGGACCCTTCCGCAAACTCCTCCACTCTTTCCACTTTAGCAGAACGAACGCTGGAGAGAGAGAGAGGAAGGGGGGGGGGGTGTCACGAGACGAACAAACAAACTGAACATGCGAGAATTCGAGTAACGTTAAACAAAATAAACAATGATTGTTGATAATGCAATTAATGCAATGGTGCAAGCGAGCTGGACAAGAATGACAAAATAAGCCATGGAGAAGGGGGACAAGGACAAACACAAATCTCCAGACTTAGCTAGGTGACTGGTGCGGAATCGAAGAAATCCGCCTGGTCCTGGTATCGAACCAGGGACCTCTCTATTTCCTGTGGAGAGCTCTACCAACCGAGCAAACCAGGAGCTAGACGTCAGCAGAGCAAACTGGTTTTATCAGCTGCCAGTCTCACACCAATAGTTTTTTTGTTATTAACCACCGTGTCCACGAAAAAGATTGGGGTATTGCCTAACTTTACCACCATGTGCCCATATAAAAAACACTGTCATTTATTTATTTATTTATTTTCTTAAGCACGCATTTTATTTTATTGACTATAACATGAGGCAGACGAGTCTATGCAACAAGGCTGGTGTCCCGGACCGCTCCGAAGTGCGAACTCGTCACTTGAACATTGCACATGATGGCTGATGTGGAGTTCGGCACCAGACGACGCGACGAGTTTAAACGGAATAGGAGGAGACGATAAACGCCGAACATCCGGACGTACTTCTACCACGCGATAAGAAGCGCATGATCGTGACCAAACCACACGAACCAGAAAGAAAAAGTGTATACGGCAGTTCAACGCCTTTCCCTAACTGTTTTCACGAGATGCCAACGAAACTTTAAAAAGTTACTATATATTTTATTTATTTTTATTCCGAAGCTTGAGCAAGAAGAGCATTTCCTTATTTCGCCTTCGCGGCACATAATGGCGCGGCGCCGATAACTGTGCCCGGTTTCGATGATCGCTGCGATCAAAAGTCGTGATGCTCAAGACGGATCTTTGCATCCACAACACGGATGTGCACGCACACGGTCTATCATGCACACGCACGCACGATCATATGCGCTTGCACGCCGCCGCCAGACGTGGGAAGAAATGCCGTTCTCTTTTTTTTTTTTTTGCTTGCAACGATTATGTTTCATTAACGTTTATCCTCAAAATTAATGGTGGGGGAATAATTCCCTTAATCATCTTCGAACCAAAAGAGACCTCGTGAAAAGAAAAATGGGGAAAGGGAAAAAAGAAAGAAACCGGCAGTGGTAAACTCGGCACGTTGTTGCGGTGCAAACGCGTCTCGAACGAGCAGAGCTAGCAGACGAAAGCGCTCGGGAAGCAAAGCAGACGATAGGCACTCAAAAGAAAACTGAGACAAAATGGCGGCAGCGAAAACGAAACAATAGGCAAAAAGGAAACTCACGACTTAACCTCCACCCGCCCTCCTCCTTCTTCATCTCACGACGATATCTCGTGATTTTGCTTTCTGTCGTTGTTTTCTGCTCCTCGGCTCGGCCGGGGGGATATCATACGTAACGAAACTTCCCACTAGGCGCTTTCTGTTCTTTTTTTGCTGTTGTTGTTTTCGCAGTGCTGCGCGAGGAATCGTGCTTTACCTTTTTTTGCGTGTGAGTTGTAATTTGGCCTCCCCCTTAGAGATGACGAGGCTGATTGTGCCAGAAAGGCAAACGTTTATTGTACGCTCGGAGCCTCACTTCAGTTGCATAGCGCATATAAAAAATTCTTATATTTCTAAAGCGGTTCGATCCGTCGGTGTACAAACGTTCAAGCAACTGCTTTTTTTTTTTTTCCCCACAACATGTGTTTTAGTGTTCCTGTGTACGATTGCGAGAAGTGTCTTGTGGGCGCAACCGCGCCATTCGAGGCACTGTAGAACCGTGAAATACGCTGTGTACTCACAAAATTGCCGTGATTGATTGATAGATTAGATTAGATAAGATAAATGGATAAGATAGATAGATAGATAGATAGATAGATAGATAGATAGATAGATAGATAGATAGATAGATAGATAGATAGATAGATAGATAGATAGATAGATAGATAGATAGATAGATAGATAGATAGATAGATAGATAGATAGATAGATTATTCAGTGCCTGTGAACGGCCGTGAGGCCTACTGGACAAACCACCTTGTCATCTACATGGTGGCTGAATAGGAAGCCGTACACAAGATACTATAGTTGCCAGGGGCATAAGAGAGTGAATATAACATGTTTCAATAGAGTCAATAGAGCATGTAACAACACTGTTCTTTGCATTGACACACCAAGTTAAAAAGCCAACTGAAAATGTCAACTTGCAAAAACATCGAATTGTATCTGTTCTGGGATTTGTAGCTACTAACAGAGGTACCGATAGGGTAACCAAAGGGTTTTCTCATCAGCGGCGACAATATCAAAGGAGACGTCGAACCTCGTAGCGCGGTCCCCACATCTCCGCGGCAATGTAGACGACGTTCAGGGGCCCCATTACTGCCTGTCTAATCGATAAAAGTTACCTCCGTCGATGCCAGTGATTGACCACCTTGTCTCACTCTCTCGAATACAGCATGGAAACAAGACACACGTACCAGAGTAAGGACAGGGTCCAAGAGCATTTATTAGAACACTCTCCTGTACGAACTGCGCTATGTCCCTCTCCAAAATGCCCCTTCCGCCGGCAAGGTAAGAAAAGGTCCTTACCTGCCAGACGCGGCGTTCCGGAGAGCCAAGATCGAGGAAGCATCGTCCTATCTCTTTCGCGGTCACCGGACGAGTCCTCTTCCCGAAAGCGGGAAAAGACAAGGCGAGACCTTTCGCCTGTCGGTCGTGAGCCGCGTCCGAGCAGGGGAACGGAAAGAGGTCTCCCCGGGTGAGGGAAGGCCCTTCAAGACAGCGTACCCTCCGCGGCTCCGCTTCACGAACAGGTCGGAGCTCAGAAGGCCGAGCGTTCCGACCCGCGGCCGTTATCACAGGGGGAAGGAGATCACCCGAATCCCCACACTATATTGTAACCGTGTCATTGAACTCTTTCAATGAATATCCGTATAAAACGTGTGAAGAGAGGTTTCCCAGATGGGACACCGAAGCGCAGCGACGCCAACAGCTGATCGCAGTCAAGGGTACCGTGCGCAACTTGGCGTAAAAATGTCATATCACGTGCAAGCCTCTTATCGTGAAAAGA
This sequence comes from Ixodes ricinus, assembly GCA_037355805.1. NCBI lineage: Eukaryota > Metazoa > Arthropoda > Arachnida > Ixodida > Ixodidae > Ixodes > Ixodes ricinus. Next base: position 16,712 of record JAZHYW010006417.1, read on the forward strand.
CTGAAGGCTTAGGTCTGCCAATTTGAACGATTGCTCCTGGAATACTACATTCCCTG